>JAIXND010000774.1:7152990-7186608 GCA_023646645.1 Varanus salvator macromaculatus | reverse complement strand
GGGAGCAGAGGTCCAGGAGCAGCAAAGAGGGAGGGGGTGGGCCAGAGAGCTAGAGCAGCCAGGAGGAAGCAGGGGGCGGGGCCACTGGCCTGAGGGACTGAGCAGGCCCAGCTTGGCTGCGGCGTGTCAAGGGCGGCATCCCTCGTCTGCGTCCCTGAGCTGCGGTCCGGGCGGTCCAGAGACTCCCTGCCCTGAGACACAGAGGGTTGTTTGTTTGTTTGATTATTTGTTTGTTTTTTGTTTTGTTTTGTTTGTGTGGTTTTGTTTTGTTTTGTTTGCACTTTGCTTTGCTTTGTTGTGCTTTGACTTTTCTTCCAATTTAAATTTAAGTTTATTTTCTCCTTGTGTGTGTGTGCAAGTGGGGTTTTTGTCTGGGAGAACTGGGCGAGTGAGAGGAACTGCAGGACTAACAAGGCAGGGGACCAAGGTAAGGTCTCGGAAGGGTTACAGATGGCAGACCAGGAGATGGCCTTGGCGGGAGTCACGGGTGTTGCTGTCCGCTGCGAGAGCTGTGACATGTTCGCCCTTCTCCCCCAGGAGAGGCAGGGATACACTTGCCCTCAGTGCAAGATGGTGACCCTGCTAGAGGAGGAGGTGAGGTGCCTGAGGGCCGAGAAAGCTCTCCGGGCCCCCCCCGGAGCAGCCCCCCTCTCGACAGAGGGCTGAGGGAGAGACCACAGGAGGAGCAGCTGCGGAGACATGGAGGTATGTCACCCACAGGAGGAGGAGGCCAGCACGGCCTCCTCCTTCTCCTGGCACCGATCTGGAGCTGGGAAACAGGTTCTCTCCACTTGGGGAGGCTGGGGCTGATGAGGCCTCGGGGGACCAGCAGGACCCCCAGCCTGGGACATCAGGAGGCAAGGGAGCCACTGCAGGAGAGGCGAGGACCAGGGCACGGCTGCCAACCAGCACCAAGAAGGTACGGCGGCGGGTGATTGTTGTTGGGGACTCTCTGCTGAGGGGCACTGAGGTGGCGGTGTGCCGCCCCAGCCTTGAGACAAGGGAGGTTTGCTGCCTGCCGGGCGCACGCATCCGGCATGTGAAGGACAGAGTGGAGCGTCTTGTTCGCTCCGGGGGTCACCAGCCACTCCTGGTGATCCATGTGGGCACAAACGACGTGGCCAGGCAGGGGGTGGTCGGGATCACCAGGGACTTCGAGGCCTTGGGGAAGAAACTCAGGGAGCTGAAGGCCCAAGTGGCCTTCTCGTCAATCTTACCTGTCTGGGGATTTGGGCCAGGAAGGGACAGGAGGGCCTCTGAGGTGAACGACTGGCTTAGGGTGTGGTGCCAGAAGGAACGCTTCGGGTTCCTCGACCATGGCATTCATTTTCTTGCCAATGGACTTCTGGCAAGGGACGGGTTACACCTCATGAGGATGGGGAAAAGGTCCTTTGGAGATGCTCTAGCGAGCTTCATCCGGAAGACTTTAAACTGAGCCAGTGGGGGGTGGGTTCAGGCCCCCCAGTAACGTGTCTGCACTGGACAAGTGTGCGGGGAGGATCAGGGCTCTGGGAGCAGGGCTTTAGAGATACTGCAGGGACTGACAGGACTTCTACAGAGAGGGGCCAGGTACCAGGGAGGATGGGAGGAAGGAGGATGCTGGGCACTCCAAAGAAAGGAAGCGGTGGGAAGGAGTTGAGGTGCATGTACACCAATGCTAGGAGCATGGGTAATAAGCAGGAAGAGCTTGAAGCTCTCCTGGGAATAGGAGGATATGATCTGGTGGGAATCACAGAGACTTGGTGGGATGAAAGGCAAGTCTGGAATGTAAACATAGAAGGGTATCACCTTTTTAGAAAGGACAGGAAGGGAAAGAGAGGTGGGGGTGTGGCTTTATATGTCAGGGAAGGGATAGGATGCAGTGAGATAGAATGCAGCACAGGTGGGGATTCGGCAGAGGCAGTCTGGGTGAAACTTAGGGGTTTTGTCAGGGAAAGAGACCTGACAGTGGGGGTACGTTATCGCCCTCCAGGTCAACTTGAGACCCTGGATGATGTCCTGACAGGCCAGATTCTAAGGATATCTCAGGGGAGAGACACAGTAATTATGGGGGATTTCAATCCCGGATATTACTTGGGAGACTCACTCGGCGGTGACAGCCTGGTCACGTCGCTTCCTAGAAGCTCTAGAGGGTGGGTTTTTCACCCAGAGGGTCCGAGAGGCGACGAGGGGGGGAAACATCCTGGACTTGGTCTTGACCAATAGGGAGGAGCTGATAGATGAAGTACAGATTAGGGGAGCTCTGGATGCGAGTGATCACTCCATCCTTTGCTTTGAGGTCAGGGGACTGGGGCCGTGCAGCAGGGCGAGCACTAGAAGCTGGGACTTCAAGAGGGCCAACTTTGGCCAACTGAAGGCCAGACTGGGGAAAGTCTCCTGGGATAGGTTACTGGAAGGTAAGCGAGTTGAGGAGGGGTGGATGGCACTCAAAAGGGAGGATTTGCAGGCGCAAGCCCTGACAATACCTCTAGTCTGTAAGGTGGGAAGGCAGAGGAGAGTGCCGCCATGCATGCGAAAGGAGGTGGTAAGGGGGATTAGACGAAAGAGGAGCCTCCATAGGAAATGGGTACTGGGGGAAATAGACAAAAGGATATACCGGGAGGAGGAGGCCCGTTGCAGAAGGATTCTTCGCAAGGCTAAGGCTGATTACGAGCTGAGACTTGCCAAGAATATCAAGAGCAACAAAAAGGGCTTCTTTCAGCATGTAAATAGGAAAAGGAAGAGGAGACAAGTGGTGGGACCACTAAATAAGGAGGAAGGAGATCCAGTGACTGACATGAGGGAACAGGCACAGATGCTAAATGACTATTTTGCCTCTGTGTTCTCCCCAAAGCCGGATGGGGGATATCCGTATGAGATTAGATGAGGCTAGGGACTTAGGGGCAGAGATTAGAGTCACCCCCCTTGAAGTCGAGGGGCTCCTCAGGGCATTGGACATTACAAAGGCGCCAGGCCCTGACGGGGTACACCCGAGAGTACTTAGAGAGTTGGCAGGGGTTCTCTCACGCCCGCTGGCCTCCATTTTTGAGGCCTCTTGGAGAATGGGTGAAGTTCCAGAGGACTGGAGGGTGGCATCAGTGGTCCCAATTTTCAAAAAGGGTAGTAGGAAGGACATGGGGAATTATAGACCGGTTAGCCTTACGTCCATTGTAGGAAAAACAATGGAAAGGCTCATAATAGAGAGAGATCTAGTGATGCTAGATAGGGAAGGGAGGCTGACAGCCACACAACACGGCTTCCGCAAAAACAGGTCCTGCCAGACAGACCTTGTGGAATTCTATGACAAGGTTTCAAGATGGCTAGATGGAGGGGATACAGTGGATGTGGTATACCTGGATTTCAGCAAGGCCTTTGACAAAGTGCCCCATGATATCCTGGTGGAGAAACTGAGGAGTTTTGGGATAGACCAAAGCACTGTCCGGTGGATTAGGGCATGGTTGACTGACCAAAAGCAGAAGGTAACCATTAGCGGGGAATTGTCGGGATGGCAGCCAGTGACAAGCGGGGTCCCCCAGGGCTCTGTCCTGGGGCCGATCCTGTTTAATCTTTTCATTAACGACATGGAAGAAGGGGTGAACAGTCTGCTGATCAAATTCGCAGACGACACTAAAACTGGAGCAGTGGCCACAACTGAGGAGCAGATACACCAGATCCAAAAGGATCTGGACAGACTATGGAAGTGGGCAGGAGACAACAGGATGGCGTTCACTGTGGATAAGTGCAAGGTCTTGCACTTGGGGTATAGGAATAGCTGTCATAAGTACAGGTTAGGTGACAAGTGGCTGGAGAGCAGCTCTTGTGAAAGGGACCTTGGGGTACTGGTTGACCGCAGGCTAAACATGAGTCAGCAGTGTGATGCGGTGGTCAAGCGGGCGAATGCCACCCTTGGTTGCATAGCCAGAAGTGTGGCTTCTAGATCGAGAGAGGTATTACTACCACTCTACACGACTCTGGTGCGCCCGCAACTGGAGTATTGTGTTCAGTTTTGGGTCCCTCATTACAGAAAGGATATAGCCAGGTTGGAGTCAGTGCAGCGTAGGGCCACAAGGATGGTGGCTGGTTTGCAGGGGATGCCATATGAGGCAAGACTGAGGGAACTGGGTCTCTTCAGCTTGGAGAAGAGGAGACTCAGAGGGGACCTGTTGGCAACATACAGGTATGTGAGGGGGTGTCACATGGAGATGGGGAGAGGACTGTTCTCCCCTGCATAGGTAGGCAGGACGCGCTCCAATGGAGCAAATCTCAGGGAGCCAAGGTTCAATTTGGATGCCAGGAAGCACTTCCCTGACAGTTAGGACCCCAAGGGCGTGGAATGGGCTTCCACGGGAGGTCGTTGAGGCCCCATCGGTGAGGGTGTTCAAGGATAGGCTGGACATGCACATTGCCGGAGGTCAGACTAGATGGCCCGGGAGGCCCCTTCTGACTCGCTCTTTTTCTATGTTTCTATGTTTCTATGTTTCTAAATTAGCACACACATGGAAACAGATGGAAAAATTATTAGGTGGATCCAAAATTGGCTGTTAAATTGGACACAAAGAGTGCTCATCAATGGCACCTTCTCAAATTGGGTGGAGGAAACTAGTGGTGTTGCAGGGCTCATTTCTGGACCCAGTACTCTTCAACAGCTTTATTAATGCTTTAGATGAGGAACTACAAGGAAAGATAATCAGGTCTGCACCTGATACAAAACTGGGCTGAATAGCAAACACCCTAGAAGACAGAATGAAGATCCAGAGTGATCTTGATAAACTTGAACACTGGGCTGAAAGCAACAGAATGAGATTCAATAAGGACAAATGCCAAGTGGTCCACCTAGGAAATAGATTCCAAATGCATTGATACAAGAAGCGGAATATGTGGCTCAACAGAACTGAAAAAGAAAAAGATCTCAGAGTAATTGTGACAATAGGCTAAATATGAGCTGTAATGCAGCCACAATGCAATGCAGTCACCAAAAGGACAGATACTATTTTGGGATGCATCAACAGAAGTATTACTTCCAAATCATGAGAAGTAATTCTGGGCAGCAAGATTTAAGAAGGATGTAGAAAAATTAGACAGGGTCCAGTGGAGGGCAACAAAAATGAGGCAGGGTTTGGAAACACTGACCTGTGAGGACAGACTGAGAGAACTGGGCATGTTCCACCTTGAGAAGAAAAGACTGAGTGGGGGACATGATATTCCTCTATAAATTCCTCAAAGGCTGTCACAAAGATGAAGGCAATATCTCTTCCTTCTAATGCCAGAGTGTAGAGCACGGAATAATCAAGTCAAATTGTGACAACCTAGATTCAGGCTGGACATCAGGAAAAGCTTCCTCACTGCCAGAGCAATACAACAGCGGAAGCAGCTGCCTAGAGAGTTTGTGGGGTCTCCTACACTAGAGACATTCAAAAAGAAACTGGACAGTCATCTGAGTGGGATGGTGTAACTTGTGCCCTGCACCAGCAGAGGGTTGGACCCTAGGGCCTTCATGGCCCCTTCCAACTCTACTATTCTGTGATTCTATGACCCAATGGCCTTATTGTCCACTTCCAACCCTACTATGTTACGATTCTATGATATTCTATTTTTTAATATTAAAATCTACTTGCAGACAGCTCAAACTTTTCTTTTAACAGTCATCAGAAGTTTCTAGGTAAAAGGGAAAAAATGAAAACCTAATTTGGGCACCCAGATTCATTTGCTTTCTTATATATATATAAATGCATGCACAGACTCACACACCCACACTCACATACACAAGGGTACTGTTAGGGACAGAAGGAGCCTGCACCCTCCCAAAAATCTGTTCTTGTTTTAGTCCAGAGCAACCAGATTAATTTCTGGACATCATGTGGATGTCTAAAAAGGAATGATCTAGATTCCAGACTGGATCCAGAGTAAGCTAGATCCACTAGCCCCAACTGGTGGCAGTTACATTATTCTCTGTGGTCCTACTTAGAATGCCTGCTTGCCCCCCCCCACCCCCCATGTCTCCAATTTGCAATAGAAAGACAGCCTCATATAACACCAGTGGAAAATTTCCTTCTATTTGGAATAGCAAGCGCTTAAGTGTACATACTTCTAACTAGGACCACAGCAGCAACAAAGGGTTCAAAAACATGCTGGGGATGACCATATGGCCCAGCCAATATCATGACCAGTCTTACTCCCCACATATCCTTTCTATGGAGTTATTCAAGAAATAGGCCCTTTCCATGTCTTCTGCACTCCCCTCTACTAAATCCTGAAAAGGGAGGATTGCTTGGTCCCATCCATCATGGAAATGCCAAAACAGTGTCAACATTGATCCAGTATGAACTGAGCTGAGCTCCAATCAGAAATAGATCTGAAGAGGAGCCTAGCATTGGGTGTCCACATATACACCATTCAATATTTGCTAAACTCTGAATACTGTGGCAGTTTTAAATTGCTAATTGGTCTTTATTCACTCTGTCTCAAATATTCACTGGCAAAAGCATAATACTTTCTTCTCTTTCCCAGTGAGTTGTCCACACAATCAGTTGCATGATAGAAAGCATGCAATTTGCTTAGCTCCTTTCAGTGTGCAAAGGATGAGGAAATTATCTAAATTGCTGACATGATGAGAGAGAATTCTTTATGGTGGCTGATATGACAGTAATTCACATATTCAGGAAGACACAAGCCAATACTTTGCTGTCTTGCTCCCCAAATCAGTGTTTGCTCCCTCCCTCCCTCCCTCCCTCCCTCATACATACACTTCTGCACTCTCATTCTCCCATTTCTTCAATGTATCTGCACACATGCATCTGTGAATCTACTTGGTTGTGACATGCACAGAATAGCTGTAATAAGTTGTTCCCAGGAACAGAATCTGGCACTTTGTTTTTGGCATTGCTTTTACCTAGGTAAATGTCAGAAATATAATTGTTCCTTTCTACTTTGTTGGCATGCTTAACTCCCAATGCTGTGTAGGGAATGCTTCCATAGAAGCTAGAGGGACTGGTTGGAAACAAAGAAAGACTTTGGTGGAGACCCTCTCTTATTTTGGCTTTTGCCATTTAGTCATGAAGATGCTTCTCAAGTGGTTAAATTAATGCATTGAATTAATAATACATATGTTGACTAAATGTCATTGCAAACAAACAATTCACCATTTTACTCATATTTAACACTGAGGGAGAAATGGAGTTCAGAGGGGGGAAAGCAGTTTCACATCAAATGATACAATTTATGCCAGATTTTCTCTGTTTTACTATTGTTCTAGAAATAAATCCCTCCACTTGATCAAAAAGGCTTTGGGCACAGCAAGCTTGGGGAAGAGGCAGAGCATATTGGCATGGAACATACCAATGGTTGCTCATACCAATGAGGGGAACAGCTTGTTGGGCTAGACCTCTTAGTATTTTTAGTGCCCATTCACCTGCCCTTGGGGGACAATGAAGGATCAGTTGGTCATGTCTGAACAAAGCAAAACTTTTTTTCTTTTTTGAACCACTGAAATGATTGGCATGTTTTGCAAGGTTTTTCTCCACACTACTTTACACTACAAACCAGGAAAGTGTCAACAACTAGTGTAGGCCATGAGCTAACTAGGAACAGGCCAGCCACAGTGCAGATATTGAGCAGGAAAAACAGAAAATGAAATAAGAAAAGAAAATTGGTGATTACTCTGAGGCACCTTTAAGGTGATGGAAGGTTTCAAAGACAGTCTTATGGGACCCAAGGACAGACTGTGGATCCCTTTATGATCCAGCTGATCTCATCCACTCAGAGTTGTTGGGCCTATGAAGTGACATAAATCCAGAAGGCCTCCCTTCCATTTGAAATAGTGTGGCTTCAGGAAATGAAGCAGGGAGCAGAATGCTCAGGACCAGGTCAGGCTCACTCTAAATTACCTGTACGCAGGTTTAGTTGCTAGGAGGCTCCCATGTTTGAATAACATCTATCAGAGGGTTAGTGTTGTATATCTTATTTGTTAAAAGTTAGAAGCTTTTGGAGGGGACATTTCTGGCCTCACTATATGCTCAAAGGTTGTTGAAATTCTTGAGAAGGAAGATAAGCTCATTATGAGTACAAGGTTTCAGTACAAGCTCTTTGTCATTTTTTGGGGTTTAGCCAGAAGGAAAAAAAAAATCAGAACTTGCAAATGTTTCCAGATCTTCTGCAAGCTTGCCTACAGTTTCTGGAACTTTAAAAAAAAATCTTTTGCAGACAGTTGTTTAACTCTGACTAAGCTGTGATTACTATTGAAGACCTGAATGAAGAATCTACTTAGATCATCCTTCTTCAACTTGGTTGCCCTCAGATGTTTTGGATAACTCCCATCAGTCGCAGTCAGCATGACCATTGGTAAGGAATACTGGGATTTGTAGTACAAAACATCTGGAGGCTTCAGGTTGGGGAAGGCTGGCTTAGGTGACAGATTTCATGCTGACTACATTTTAAGCAGCAGAAGAATTCAGGGTAATTACATTCAGTCTGTAACACATTCATGCACTTCAAGATGGGACAATTCATATTGCAAACACATTCATTATGAATTGCAGCAGTGTCAACTAGCATATTGATTCTAGTGGCAACCCAGATGCCTTTGGGAAGCCTACAAGCAGGCACAAAAGCCAAATACTTCCTTGTTATTTGATGCCATTGTCTGATATTAAAAGATGCACTATCTCTCAATGGAGGTTCTGTTTAGCTGCCATTTGTTAAAGACTTATATAACAGCTTTCCCTAGCCTGTTGCTCTCTAGATGTGTTGGACTACCACTCTCAGAACCTTCCAACTACTTATGGTGGCCAGGGGATTCTAGACGTTGTAGCCCAAAGCATCAGGAAGTCAACAGGCTAGGGAAAGATGGGTTTTGAATTTGACAGAGCCTGTCTTAAATCCCCTAAAACTAGTAGCCATCACAAGGTTCTGAAAGGAAGCCAGAACAGCTGCGAGACATAGGGTCAGTGCATCCATAATGTGATCAGCACAAGAACACTCCCATAACGATTTTATTAAAAACAGACTCAATAATTGGCAGGTTCTTCTCCTTTCTGTTGACATATATAAACCTGGCAGCTCCGGAGTCTATTCAAGGACCTTTGATTCATTCTCCACAGTATTCTCTACCTGTGGCCCTTTGAATCAAGCTGTGGAAGGCCAGCTCTTGCCTTGGCTGAGATAGCCTAAGATGGAACTAGCCAGAAATGGAGGGTGGGCAGGATGGAGGCCATTGGGAAGCTGCAGCTGAGCAGCAAGGAAGGGAGGGATGCCATGAGGAAGTGATGTCATCCTTCGACTGGATATTCCTTTCCTTTTCTATGGAAAAACAGCTATCCATTCCCCAACAGGTGGAGTTATTACCAGAAAGAGATTTGGACAACGATGGAACAAAGATAAGTGTAAGTTCATGACAAAATATAGAATGCTGCTATATTCTAAATTGTTGCTTTCCATTTGCTTTCCTCTCTTTAATTAACCATCTAAAACCCCATGAGCAATGGGCTAATTAATGGCATATCGTACTTTCTGATTCTTCCTCATGTCTTTCAGATCAAGTATTACATAAGATGTAGATAAACAGGTTGCACTTTCCCAGAAAGGCAGCCTGTCCCTTAGCTGCCTCCTTTTGGGTTGAACACATCTCTATGGATAGATTGATTGCCTGCAGAATTATCACTGCCTTTCTCCCAAATTGAAATGGTGAGGATTCCTTCTTGGGTTCAGTGAACATCTGAGGAATGTAAAAACTTATACCTCACTATCCCTGATGGGATCTCAGTGCTTGCTGAAAGCATATTCATTCAAGCATTCAAAGATTTTCAGACTAGCTTTGTTAGCTATATTGTTCTGTTGAGAATTTTTATCTCAATTTGAATAGTTGCTTTAACAAATTATAATAGCTACTTTAATCAATTTTGTACATTGGTCCAGAATTTGTTAATGAAAGTTTATGTAGATATTTTCAATGAATACTTAATGAATTCATGTGAATTTTTAGTTAAGCTGTACTGTTCGTTGCCACCTCCCTGCCCCATAGCTGATGTCGTGTCACAGAAGATATTGATGACTTCACAATGCACCAGATGCCTGCGTATGCACAGCAAAACCTAATACAGTTCCAGATGTCTTCAGGGGCTCACTATGTCTTACCGCGCATGCAACATCCACTGCATTATTGCCAGAGCTGATATCCATGATGAGGGTTTTGTAGAATATGATATGCTTAAGGCATCTAGAATAAGATCTAAGACTTACTAAAACCTGCCTTTAAGGCCTGGTAAATCCTGGTTTTGTCCTGGGATAGTTTTATACCATACAGAGGCAGAGACTTTGGTGCCTGTGCTTGATGGGGTTGGACCCAATGGCCTTCATGACCCCTTCCAACTCTACTATACTATGATGGGATGGAATTCAATTACTATTGATCATGATAGTGCATAGATGATGTTGGGGAGAAAGTAGCATATACATCTTTATATCCAATAGTGAGTAAAAAATAGGGTTTCACTGATGCAGTTAGCTGATTTCTTAGAAATGTATTTCTCATGTGAAACATCTGAAAACATCTGTGATGGTGGCCAAAGTGGTTAAACATAGAAACAAAACAAGTCAGAAGGGGTCTCCTGGGCCATCTAATCTGACCCCTGGCTCCAGCTGGCTCTGCTCATGCAATCCCCAACATGTGGTTGCCCAATCTTTCCTTGAATACTCTCACTGATGGGGCCTCAATCCACCTTCCTTGGAAATCCATTTCAAGGATTAAAAGATTAATAAACATTTCTTTGGGAGTTCACATATCCCTAGATTTGCAAACAGATTATTTCATCAACTTAAATTGCAGTGATCATAGGATACCCTGAATGTATTTGAGTTTGATATGGCATAACTAGGTTGTACATAGAAAATAATGGTCATTAGGAATGCTTGTCATTCCTATGGTAGGATTCATTTGCCATTAACCTCTGCTTATAACCTTGATATTCTACTTGGACTGACCTGGACTTTCAATGTATATTTTGGCTATCATGATTGCCCTGGAAAGATTCAAGGGATGTATACCTTTTTAAAGTCTGCTTATTTAGTACACACACACACACACACACACTGATCATCCTAAGTTAATCAATGTTAATAGTCATTTATGAATCATCTGGAATGCAGGGGATGGGGTATGAGGCGAGACTGAGGGAACTGGGTCTCTTCAGCCTGGAGAAGAGGAGACTCAGAGGGGATATGTTGGCAACATACAGGTATGTGAGGGGGTGTCACATGGAGATGGGGAGAGGCCTGTTCTCCCCTGCAGAGGAAAGCAGGACGCGCTCCAATGGAGCAAAGCTCAGGGAGCCAAGGTTCAATTTGAATGCCAGGAAGCACTTCCTGACAGTTAGGACCCCGAGGGCGTGGAATGGGCTTCCACGGGAGGTCGTTGAGGCCCCATCGGTGAGGGTGTTCAAAGATAGGCTGGACATGTACATGGTGGGCATGTCATGAGCGGAGCCGGCTGGTGCCGGAGGTCAGACTAGATGGCCCAGGAGGCCCCTTCTGACTCGCTCTGTTTCTATGTTTCTATGTTCCTGATGAGATGGTTGGGTATGTGGGGGAATTCAGAGACTTCAAAAGCTGCTGTGCCTCTGTTGGAATGAATTGGGTCATCTTCACTGCTCCCAGTATCACAACAAAACTATCAAAGGCACTAATAAGGACCACCTAAACCAGACCAAGAACCCTCTGGGGTTTTGAGACTGTTTGATGATTTGTGCAGTCTCCTGCACTGGTTCTAACTTAAGTAACCAGAATGCAGTTACCATTCTTAAGTAACCAGAATGCAGGACCAAACAAGGCAAGGCACACCACTGGTCATGGATCATGTTCTGACAAGTATTCTATTAATAAAGTATTTTATTAATATCCCTTTTTTCAAGATCTCTTTTCATGCCCTCATCTCAATTTTATCATGCTATTTTCTGGCATTAACTGAGTTTCATTAGCATACTTTTTGGGGGAAACATAGAAACAGAGCGAGTCAGAAGGGGCCTCCTGGGCCATCTAGTCTGATCTCCGGCATCAGCCGGCTCTGCTCACGACATGCCCACCATGTGGACGTCCAGCCTATTCTTGAACACCCACACCGATGGAGCCTCAACGACCTCTTGTGGAAGCCCATTCCACACCCTTGGGGTCCTGACTGTCAGAAAGTGCTTCCTGGCATCTGAATGGAACCTTGGCTCCCTGAGCTTTGCTCCATTGAAGTGCATCCTGCCTTCCTCTGCAGGGGAGAACAGGTCTCTACCCATCTCCGTGTGACATCCCCTCACATACCTGTATGTTGCCAACACATCCCCTCTGAGTCTCCTCTTCCCCAGGCTGAAGAGACCCAGTTCCCTCAGTCTTGCCTCATACGGCATCCCCTGCAAATCCACCACCAACCTTGTTGCCCTATGCTGCACTGACTCCAACCTAGCTATATCCTTTCTGTAATGAGGGGCCCAAAACTGAACACAATACTCCAGTTGTGGGTGCACCAGAGTCGTGTAGAGTGGTAGCAATACCTCTCTTGATCTAGAAGCCACACTTCTGGCTATGCAACTAAGGGTGGCATTTGCCCTCTTGACCACATCACACTGCTGACTCATGTTTAGCCTGCAGTCAACCAGCACCCCGAGGTCCCTTTCACAAGTATTGCTCACAAGTTGTGGGTGCACCAGAGTTGTATAGAGTGGTAGTAATGCCTCTCTCAACCTAGAAGCCACACTTCTGGCTATGCAACCAAGGGTGGTGTTCACCCTCTTAGCCACCGCATCACACTGCTGACTCATGTTTAGCCTGCAGCCTGAGGTCCCTTTCACAAGTGCTGCTCTCCAGCCACTTGTCACCTAACCTGTACTTATGACACCTATTTCCATGCCCCAAGTGCAAGACCTTGCACTTATCCACATTGAACGCCATCCTGTTGTCTCCTGCCCACTTCCATAGTCTGTCCAGATCCTTTTGGATCTGGAGTACCTGCTCCTCAGTTGTGGCCACTGCTCCAGTTTTAGTGTCATCTGCAAATTTGATCAGCAGACTGTTCACCCCTTCTTCCATGTCGTTAATGAAAAGATTAAACAGGATCAGCCCCAGGACAGAGCCCTGGGGGACCCCGCTTGTCACTGGCCACCATCCCGATGATTCCTCTCTAATGGTTACCTTCTGCTTTTGGTCAGTCAACCATGCCCTAATCCACCTGACAGTGCTTTGGTGTATCCGAAAACTCCTCAGTTTCTCCACCAGGATATCATGGGGCACTTTGTCAAAGGCCTTGCGGAAATCCAGGTATACCACATCCACTGCATCCCCTCCATCTAGCCATCTCGAAACCTTGTCATAGAATTCCACAAGGTTTGTCTGGCAGGACCTGTTTTTGTGGAAGCCGTGTTGTGTGGCTGTCAGCCTCCCTTCCCTATCTATTATGAGCCTTTCCATTGTTTTTCCTACAATGGACGTAAGACTAACCGGTCTATAATTCCCCATGTTGTTTCTACTACCCCTTTTGAAAATTGGGACCACTGATGCCACCCTCCAGTCCTCTGGAACTTCACCCATTCTCCACAAGGTCTCAAAAATGGAGGCCAGTGGGCATGAGAGAACCCCATCTAAGTACTCTTGGGTGTAATCTGTCAGGGCCTGGAGCCTTTGTAATGTCCAATGCCCTGAGGAGCCCCTCAACTTCAAGGGGGGTGACTCTAATCTGTGCCCCTAAGTCCCCAGCCTCATCTAATCTCCTATGTGAATATCCCATCCTGCTTTGGGGAGAACACAGAGGCAAAATAGTCATTTAGCATCTGTGCCTGTTCCCTCATATCAGTCACTGGATCTCCTTCCATCTTATTTAGTGATCCCACCACTCGTCTCCCCTTCCTCTTCCTATTTACATGCTGAAAGAAGTCTTTTTTGTTGCTCTTGATATTCTTGGCAAGTCTCAGCTCGTAATCAGCCTTAGCCTTGCGAAGAATCTTCTGCAATGGGCCTCCTCCTCCCGGTATACCCTTTTTTCTACTTGCCCCAGTACCCATTTCCTACGGAGATTCCTCTTTCGTCTAATCCCTCTAAACACCTCCTTTCGCATCCATGGTGGCACTCTCCTCCACCTCCCCACCTTACTGAGTAGAGGTATCATCAAGGCTTGCACCTCCAAAACCTCCCTTTTGAGTGCTGTCTACCCCTCCTCAACTCGCTTACCTTCCAGTAACCTATCCCAGGAGACTTTCCCCAGTCTGGCCTTCAGTTGGCCAAAGTTGGCCCTCTTGAAGTCCCAGCTTCTAGTGCTCGACCTGCTGCACGTCCCCAGTCCCCTGATCACTAAGCAAAGGATGGAGTGATCACTCACATCCAGAGCTCCCCTAATCTGTACTTCATCTACCAGCTGCTCTAGTTCCAAGAGGAAGTGTTCCTCTTGGAGCTACCATCTGCCATCTTTTCTTCTCATGAAATGATGATCTGTGATGTCAAGTATTCTTCCAAAAAGAATTATTCTGGGAGAAAATTAAGGTACTTAATGAAAAACAGAATGAGATGTGTGCATTTGTGTGTGTGTGTCCTCTCTATGTCCTAATGCATTCCATCCATCTAAAGCTGAGAATCCCACACCAAGAATTTTTGATCTGACCTCGGTTTTAGTATGCGTTTGCTCATCTTTATTCATCTTTATTTATATATTATGTTTTAGTCCACTCCATTAGCCACATGGCTGCCTGGGTGGGTTACAGTCAATAAAAGCATGTTAAAGCAATATAAAAGATCACTAAATAAGTAGGAAGTAGATCCAGTGACTGATATGAGGGAACAGGCACAGATGCTAAAGGATGATTTTGCCTCTGTGTTCTTCCCAAAGCAGGACGGGGGACATCCGTATAGGAGATTAGATGAGGCTGGGGACTCAGGGGCACAGATTAGAGTCACCCCCCTTGAAGTTGAGGGGCTCCTCAGGGCATTGGACATTACAAAGGTGCCAGGCCCTGATGGGTTACACCCGAAAGTACTTAGAGAGGTGGCTGGCCTCCATTTTTCAGGCCTTGTGGAGAACGGGTGAAGTTCTAGAGGACTGGAAGGGATATGTTGGCAACATACAAGTATGTGAGGGGGTGTCACACGGAAGTGGGTAGAGACCTGTTCTCCCCTGCAGAGGAAGGCAGGACGCGCTCCAACGGAGCAAAGCTCAGGGAGGCAAGGTTCTATTTAGATGCCAGGAAGCACTTCCTGACAGTCAGGACCCCAAGGGTGTGGAATGGGTTTCCACGAGAGGTCGTTGAGGCCCCATCGGTGCGGGTGTTCAAGGATAGGCTGGACGTCCACATGGTGGGTATGTCTTGAGTGGAGCCGGCTGGTGCTGGAGGTCAGACTAGATGGCCCGGGAGACCCCTTCTGACTCGCTCTGTTTCTATGTTTCTAAATTGCAGAAGTTATGGTTAAAACAACTCTTTTGGTGTGTGTCTTTGACTTGACTCACTAACTTGCATGGTCTTGGCTTTTTGGTTTCATTTGGTTTTGTTCCATGTCCTCTTTTCTTGCTTGTGGGGTGCCCATTCTTGGTTTGGGTGCAGAGTGTAAATGTTTGATAGATGCCCCTGCCTTTAATACAGACAAACTGGAAAATCGGTCTTTGCATTAGGCTGATCACTTATGCACTATTCACTTAGTCATTGATGCCCAAACGAGGGCATCATTTTATATTACATTTATCTATGCTAATATATGTGTATAGGTCCCAATTTAGAAAAGATAACTTGCATTTAATTATATATGCAAGACAACTCGTCCTGATGAGGATAAACAATAACTGGCTTGGTTCCCTCTTCTGCTGCTCAGTCTGCTGTCCAGGTGCCATTTTTGAATGGACATTCTCAAGGTTTCTGTTTTTCTCTTGCCTTCCATTGCCTTATCTGTACATTGGACTTGGACTGAATAGCCCATTAAAAGAGACCTCTTTTGAGCAGAGGACAATCTTTGTAAATTAGGATACTAGGTAATTCCTACCTCCTTTTTAACTCTAGGATTCAATTTACCTAAAAGTTGAGCTAACCTAAAGCAAAAGAGGGGCACTGTGTGCTAAGCCTAAGGTCTGTGGCGCAGATGCAATCCCCCCACAACCCTGCCTCCCAAGTTTAATTACTGGAATTTGATACAAACAAGGGCTGCAAAAGGTTTGGTTGATTCTTAATCAAAATTCAGGATAAAGCCACATTATAGGCATGCAAGCAGCTTCCTTTAGGATCCTCAGAATGGTGATTTGTTCATCTTTCAGCAACCTCCATGGCAAATGGATCCAATATAGTCATGCTATCATGAGCAGTACCATGATGTCCTTAATGCCTAGTGAGAGAAGGCAAAATCACATTGATTAGTCATTTTTAAAAACTTCCTTAAGGCCAAAATGTTTTGTTTCAAAACATAAACACTGTCTAACATCCAACTGTTCCCAACTGCATATTTTGATTCTAAGGGCCATAGTCTATTCAGCCCTAGTGCTAATATCAGTTATGTTGCAGAAGTATAGTAATACCAAGAAGGCTTGCTAGTGTGACAATTTTCCAGGGAAACCTGGAAACTGCACTAAGTCTTCAATCCTATGTATACATAAACTCCATTCAACTCCACTTTTTATTTATGTAAATTATTTCTGTACTATGGTTAAGTTTTTACTCTTTTGTAAACTGTGCAGGGAGCTTTGGCTACTTGGCAGGATGCCAACAAAATGAATGAAAATGCCAGTACATATGAAGTTTACAATTCAGAAATAAATGATAAAACTGTAATAGAAATGCAAACATTTGAGCCCTACTGGAGAAAACTGTGGCTAGGTGTCCTGGGTACCCACTCAATCTAGTCTACATCATCTAACTGGTGATAGCTTGCTTCAAGGCCCCTCCTCTCCCTTCTTAGCCTCATGCTATTTAACCAGATTTAGACTAGACAGCCTTTCAAATAGAGGTCTCCTTCAATTAATGGACTGTCCTTTGCAAAAGAGGATGGGGCCAATTAATGCAGGGTAGGTGACATTGATATTCTTTGATATTCTTTCTAGCCCTGCAGGTTCCATTACACCCCATTTATTCCTTTCCATGAGTGAAAGACTTTCCTTGTGGAATGGGAATTAGTGCTTCTGGAGTCAACTGGAAGCAGGTGAAAACACTGATTTCTAGATTGGGGCAGGTCAGCAATGCTTGTACATAGAAGCTTTGCCAGCTTATCACAGAAGACAGTCATGAAAATGGCTCCCTAAAAGAGAGCTGAGCACCTGCTGATGGCAATGTTGATATAATATGTTGTTTCTGGAAATTTTTCAGACAGTGAAAGTACAAGGGAACGACATTTCCCACAAGCTGCAAATCTCCAAAGTCAGGAAAAAGGATGAAGGGTTATATGAGTGCAGGGTGACCGACGCAAATTATGGAGACCTTCAGGAATACAAAGCCCAGGCTTATCTCAAAGTCAATGCAAACAGCCACTCCCGAAGAATGCAGGCCTTTGAAGCTTCCCCAATGTGGCTACAGGATAAACCTCGAAAGAACATCTCTGCAGCCATCCCTAGTAGCATCCATAACTCTGCCAGTCAGCGAATGCACTCCACCTCCAGCCCTCCAACAGATGCCAAAATTCCCAAACAAAGCCCTCAATCAGGTATGGGAAACCATTTTGAGCACTTGAAGGATTTTACTGCTAATGACCTTGGGGATATGATCCAAATTCAAAGTATAAAATGAAAAGATTGTTACTAGAGAAAAATTCTTTTTTGCTGTCTCATACCCAAAGCCCTATTAGAAAAGCACATTACACACAAATCAATAGTTTGGCTATGCTTGCTCCTCCTGGCTGAACAAAACAAAAATGAGAGGGATTGGCATGGTAAACTGCCTTAGTTCCTACCAGGCCCACACAGTTTAACCATCAAGTCATGTGTAGTCAATGTGAAGCCAATTAGCCATATTTGGCAGTATAGGGTTTGATAAACCTTTTGTTTCTCAGATTAGAAAATGTGAGCAAATGGCAGGGATTATCAAATCCTTAGCCTAATTAGCTTGATTGGATACTGTATCGCCAGCCCTTCCTCAAACATATTGAAAGAGAGCACATCTCAAGTTCATAGACAAAAATTGTTACTGAGGACAATTAAGCTGAGAATGAAACATCAAGGGCCAAACTAAAAGGAATTATATCCAAGAGTACTGCTTTTCTTTTTCTCACTCTTTTTTCTTCATTCTTGAATGGAGAGTATGATCTGCCTCCATTTACCTATTGTCTCTGCAGAACAAGAGGGCTGAGAATCTTTTAGCCATAAAGCTGATATCCATTTTGGAAAAGCTTTAGAAGCCACATTCTAGAGGTAGGCAGGTCCACAATAGCAACCTATTGCAGTATAAGCTCTTACTGCCAGTGCCTAAGCCTTAGGAGAAGCATTTCAACCCTCTAGAATAAAATCCAGGGAACTACCACCAATTAGTCATTAAGGGAAGGAGGGTGGAGCTTGAGGAAAGGGGCACAGCCATCAGGGGAAGCAGAGGGCAGGACTGGGCCCCCAGGTAGCCTGGATTTAGCCTGTGGCCCAGAAATTCTGTACAGCCCAATGTGCATATCTAGTGACTCACCATGTCCACCAGTCTTCCTGTTGTTCAGTTCTTGAGTAAGCAGCAAACCCAAGTTTAGCACACTCCTAGTGGGCAACTATACTTGGCTGGCAGACTGTAGGCCAGAAAATGTAAGGTTTGTTCTCAACACATGTTTAGCAGTTGCCATCTTATTTACAGTTAGAATGCTTCTAGAGATGCAGAACAACACATGGAGAGAAAAAGAGACAGCCTCAATTTTCAGTTGAAAGAAATGAAGGGAGAAAGAAAAGAACCAAGGAGACCTTTTGTATTTTGAAATATGTCAATATTTTAAAAACAAGTATGTCTTCCCGCATCACAACTGAATGTAATTCCTCTTGTTTTGGCATGGGATTACTGCAGGTGTCCTGTCTGTTTACCTGCATGCAACCACTTGGTAAGCTGGTCTTTTGTATTATTATTCGAAATGGGAAGATGAATTCTACCACCATTAAGATTCCCAAGACTTCTGATTAGGTGTGGAGGTGAGGTGAGTGGTGAAGCAGAGTGGCTAAAAGGCTGAGCTATGAATCATGATGCCATTAGTGATTGCTTAGGTAAGCCACACTTTTTCTACCTCATTCCTTGATTGGCAATATGGGGAAATAATATTGACTTATCTTACAGGATGGTGGTAAGATCTCATTAAGAGAAATAGTTGGAACACTCAAGAGATCTGTACATATGCTAAATATCATTACTTCATTATTATGTTCATGAAGTAATATGGTAACTATCCACTTACCAAGTGGTTACAGACATACACCAAATGGTGCACTTCATTTTGGCAAATGGCCATCTATGATCTCCTTTGTGATACGACCTTCTTAGTCATGAATAATGTTATTCAGATTCAGATCAGACCCTAATAATAATAATGCCCAAGCTTGGTTTGGAAGCGTGTTTACATTGAAACTTAGTTTTGCTTTTTTCTTGCAGATACTACATAGTGTTGAATGAATAGCCAAATGAATGTTTTTAAGCTATAGCATTTGCAGTCCTGAAAACTGTGGAAGACATGGCTGGGCAGAGCAGTACATTTGCTGGCCTGCTCCCTGCAGTAATATTAAGATGAGATTTGAGAGGCAGCCAAGGAACACAAGGGGAAACAGAAAAGGGCTCTGGAGGGAGGAAAACATGGTTTTCCAAAGTTGTCAAATACACTTTTTTATTACTGAAATGGCCCACACAAGTCATTATGCACTGACTTTTTAAACTTTATTCTTAACAATATCAGAAATCTCTATAGTTGTCTTAAAATTTGAAAGATGCAGATTTCGTGACAATAGTAGGATTGCCATTCAAATGTATTGGACTACAACTCCCACAATCCCATTCATGGTTAGGAAAGCTGGGAGTTGTGGCATAAAACATCTGTAGGGCACCAGGTTGGAAAAGAGAGTACTGTGAAAAAAGTCACATGGATACGGCATTTCTGCCTATAAGACTTGCTGTACCAGAAAATGTGGACAGACTATACCAGTTACTATGAAATGAAGCCCTGCTGAATGGGAAATGCTGGGAGTTCTGGTTCAACACATCTGGAGGCTGACACAATAGGACTGTGGAAACTGTGGACTGCATTTCCCAACTCCCCTGCTCCAACCTGCCTCTCTCACCCAGGGAAAAGAAGAGTGGGTGGGGAAGCAGGAATAGGAAAGAACTGCAGCCTGGAAGCTAATCTTTGTGAACATGTGAAGCCCTCAGAGATGGAGCAGAGGATCATTTTACTAATTTTGAAACTAAGGCAGTACTGGGATGGTTGCACACACTTTGGCACTGTTGGAAAAGCTCTGGAAATGAGGGCCTAATGTAGTGTTGAAATTATTTCAGCTTGCTGTTGAACTGGCAGACACCTGAACTATATTTTGAACTTAGCTTCTCTGTGGCACCTCCTAGATCAGGGCTGACAATTTGTGGCTCTCCACAGTTTTGGCTTTTGACTCTCATCAGTCCTAGGCAGCATGATCAATGGAAAGGGGTGATGGGAATTGTAGGCTAAAACATCTGCAGGGCCATTAGTTACCCATGCCTGTCCTAGGTGCACAACCTAGGTGGTGGCAACCTTCTCTGTGTCTGTTAGCTTCATGGCAGGGTTTTTTTTTCCAAAGGTTAACTGACTGGCAAGTACCTTTAGCACTTGCTTCATACCCTGCTATATTGACATTCTTCTGGTCAATAAATTCCATATGATTACATATTGCATTTGAGGTTTTTAGAAATCAGAGGGCCACAGCAGAAGACAACATCACAAATTCATAGAATGATGAATAATATAGAGGAAATGAAAAGGTTTGGGTTTTTTGTTTTGTCCTCCTTTCCCATAGTATGACTGGTACTAGGATTAGGTCAGACAAAGGGCTTCACCACCAGTCACATAATTAACTGCTAC
Organism: Varanus salvator macromaculatus; assembly: GCA_023646645.1. Lineage (NCBI taxonomy): Eukaryota > Metazoa > Chordata > Lepidosauria > Squamata > Varanidae > Varanus > Varanus salvator. Next base: position 7,165,638 of record JAIXND010000774.1, on the reverse strand, counting down.
AATTCACTGCCACAAGATGTAGTAACAGCTGTTAAGTTTGATGGGTTTGAAAAGGAATATCCTTTATTTATTTATTGGCAGGGTAGGCCTGTCTGCAGCTATTGGTGAGTCACAAGTGATTGTGAGCTTCCAAGAGCATCCTTCCCTAAGCTGATGCCCTTCAGACTTTTGAAAATTCTGGAAATTGTAGTGCTCAACATGTGGAGAGCACCAGCTTGAGGAAGACTGCCCTAGAGTAATCTAACTGGCTCTGGCCTGACAGCTAGAATAATTATGTATTTGGCCTGGTGCTGCATGGTAATTCTTATCTTATTCAATTTTCCTACTCAGTGACAGATAACTATGATGTTGCATTGACATGTATTGACATGCAAGAGATGGTACACTGATATGCAAGAGATTTTGAATTCCACTTATATTTAGTGCAATGGGGCAAACCAGCATAAGTGGCAATTATAATCTGTTATTATGATGATCATTTAGGACAATACTTCATTCTTTTTCCACCCCAGAAATATACTACATTTCTGTTTTATTTTCACTTCATGTTGCAAGGCTCTGCACTTATTGCTGGAATAACTGGACATACCAGAGTCTGTATATATGTTATAGTCACTTTGGGACCCCCACTGAATTCATTTTAAATGCCAATACATTTTATATAAAAATGTAGAAACATTGTGGTAAAAATGCTAATACATCATTACTTACTGAGTATGCACACACAAGTATTTTGCAACTTATTGAGAAGTATATTCACGATAATTATTACAGTAAAGTGTGAACAATCTAAAAAAGGTCCTGCTATAAATCCTCCATGTTCACAAGCAGAAAATGAAAGAATCATTTAGTGTCAAGGGAGAGATGCATAACTTCTTTCACTGAAGAAGCCCCACAGATTCCAGTGGAATCAACCAGAATCCCCAGTCTGGAAGAAATTACTTTGTATTCCTTGTCTCCTTGTTTCCTTGATTACATCCAGTTCTCATGAAAAACTTTGAGGAGCTCTGATTTATTATTATTATTTTTTTAAAAGTTGAATGTACATGGATTCTGACAGAAAATTGATAGAATGTGTCATTTTTAGTTTTGAGGTATTTAAGTATATACAACAGTGGGCCTGCTTCATTTTTATGTCTAAGTGCTGTGGCAAATTGAAACTACATTGCCTGCTTCTGGAACAGCACCTTTCCGAAGTATCACAGTGGGGAGTTTCAGCAATTGAAGAACATAAAGCAAATCATTTTGCAAAATTATTTTTTGTGTATGCTGATAGCAAACATTCTCCAGAGTCCTATGGCTACTAAATGGTATTGTAATCAATCACAGTTAGTCACTAAAGCATGACAAATCCCTTCTGGAACTAACCCAATACATTCAGAAGGTATGGTACTACTGATAGACACACAAGTGTCAGGAAATATTTTCTACCTAGAAAATTTGGGGCATGTTTCGATGGATCTGCTGCTGTGTTAAGCTGGGCAAAATGATTGTCCCTCATAAACTAAAGGGTCCATTTAAGTAACATGCCCAACATTCTCCTCTAGCTATACACTGCAGAAAAGCAGGAAGAGTGGCAAGCTATATTTTGGTGAAACCGCCTCTCCATTATGGATCTTCTTATTAAAACCCCTAATAAGCTTTGAAATCAAAGGCTTGTGGCAGGGGGTGGCCTATAAATCTGTTAATAAATAAATAAATAAAATAAATCACCCACTGCCATATCATATTTCACAGTGTAACAATACAAATAGCAATTAAATGAATAGCACAAAAATAGAACAAATAGAAAAACAGAACTAAACAAATAGCAATTAACATCTAACAGCATGACAGCTTCTGCAGTTTCATATTTAAAGCTTGCCAAAAATCAAAACTATCCAGAGATTCTTCCCAGCACCACTTCCTCCAATAAATAAAAAAAATCCCTTTCTGAATCAATTTTTCAGATGTCATGATTTAAGTGGAGGTTTTCACATTTAAAATATAAATTTGATTTTGTTGTTCCAGGTTTTCAGGCTGGCTCCAGGTACAGCCACCAAGTTTCCATACCCCTCTTTGCCCTGGGTATGAATCACCAGGTTTACTTTTGTACCATGTCTTCTCCTCCTCTTCAATGTCCTTTCACTTCATCCCTGGCTCACTGTTCTCCTTGCTGTGACAATTTTATTGTGACATTCTAACTGTTTCCATCCACTCTTACATATACATAAGAAGAGGAGAGGCAGACATACATTATTTTATACTTTCAGTAGACTTACAAAAAATCCTCTGGGTGATAGAAATAACATGAGCATAAAAAGATTTAAGGTAACTGTGTCTGGACAACAGGTGCCTCCCCACCAAAGGAAAGCAGCAAAGAAAAGAATATGAAAATTTGGGTCTTACATAGCATTAAAAATAATTTTGAAAAGTGCAACTCATAAGCATCAAGGCAATGGAGCTTGCACTGACTGCCTGCAACTGGAAGTTGGATTTGACTTGGCAAGAGGACTGAGGGGTCAATTTAAGTAGAGTGTTGTACCCTAAGTGGAACTTCAATCCTCCCTGCAGCCTGCTTTCAAATGGACTGTTGGTTGTATTGCAGTGCCTTTCTCCCAGCACAGTCCTCTGCTCAAACTTGTTACCTCCACATAGGAATAACAGCACTAATCAGTGCTCCAGTGTGATTGTGTGCTATTCTTCCAGCATGAGCTCAACATTTAGCATGCAGCAGGGCCATTATGCCAGTGGACAGCATTTCAGTGTTGTTGTACACTATGATCACTGCTTGACTGAATTCACAGTATTCAGTGCGAAATACACTTCAGAGCTGTTGTAAACCTCTCCCTTTCCAGCTTGAGCCACAGAGCTCCCCAGCCTTCCATATGGGGGCCATGAACTGACTTTTCTTTGGTAGGACAAGCTAAGCCTCCCTTTATTTATTTTCCCCATGAAATTTGTCATGCCTAAGTACTGGGTTAGAAAGAGTAATCATTCTCTGTCGCATTCTATCATGCTTTGTTGTGTGTGTGTGTGTGTGTGTGCGCGCACGCCAGAGGGACAGGGATGAGGTGGAACACTAGTGCCCCATTGCCCTAATGTTTAATTCTTATCTGTCTTGATTGATTGACCTGCCTAAAACACATGGATCAATCTTGCCCTTTCAGTATCTCTTTGCATCTCTCTTCTTTCCTTTTCAGTGGGATTTGAGATAGAAAGACAGATCCTAGAGAGCTTAAAGGTTATATGCACACATACACCTCTGTCCTATACCCCTGCCATCCCTAATCTATCAGAAAGAACTGCAGCTTCTTTCTGGTCCAAGACACCCATACTCTGACCTCCAACCTTGTCTCTTAAATGGTCTGTGCTCCTTGTCTCCCATCCTGTCCTGTTCCATCCCTTCCTGACCCTTCCTCTTCTGCTTGCTGCAGCAACTGGGTGGCTGGCAAGTGCCCCACAGTGCCAATTCTTGGGTCTGAGGATGTGTTGGTAAAACAGGAGGATTCGGCAGACACGTGTGGAAATATGTTAACAGGCAGTATACATTGGTCATGGCTCCTGTGAATGAATGGGCAGCTACATTACATTAGCTTCTGAATGATCTTCAGAGATTTGCCTTCAGAATTTGTTCTCAGGGTCTTTGTAAATAGAGACTCCCTGTCTGTATTACTGAGTAACCACAAACCTGCCCATCCATCTTAGCTAAGGGGCACAATACTTGAAATCTTGCATGTCCCATTTTAAAATCTAAACATTCACTAGAGGCAGGTGAGGATTTGTGAGGGAGAAAGGCTAAAAACTGTGCACAAGCCTAATGTCCATTTAAGATATATTCGTTCAAGAGTGTTGAAATGCCACTCTTTTCCCTCTGATTTTTCAGAAAGAGCAAATTTTTAAATTCTGTTTCCCACAGCTCACAACCTCATTTTGCTGCATTGCCTTCAGTGGTGGTGGCCCACAAAAGTGTTTGATGACATTGCAGTGTCTGATGTCACAGATGCTCATATAAATCCTATGAACTGCTGCAAGGAATTTTATTCAACAGCACTGTGGGAAAGTGCGACTGAGTAGTAAGAGGCAGAAGTGATGGAGTTAAATAGCAGGGGAAGCAGCAGCAGCTAGGAGGACTAAAGTATACCTGCTGGCACAGAAATAATAGAAATGTTAAGTGCCACTGACAGCTAATAAAGCTTTTTGATGTCTCCTGCTAGAAAGGATGTTGTTATTGTTTTCCATATGAGAAAAAGGAGTGGGAGGAGAAGAGTGGGTGTAATTAAGCTGCACTTTGAAAACTCACTCATATTTTGCAAGGAATGTGAAGGTCTCATACTCATTGAAACTGTGCACTGTTACTCTGTCTCTCTTTCCACTTTAACCAGAATGCAGTGAAATATTAAATTTTCAGATAGGATATGCAAAGATTTTAAAGCTCTCCACAAAAATATTGCCCATATCAATTCCTAGCATACACAAACCATGTTCCCTTCCAGAAGAATTGGGTACTATATGCATGGGACCCTCTGTATGAATAGGAACACTCCGAAAAGATTTCAGAGGACAAAATATTTACTCCCTCCCTCCTTAGTTTTTTGCCATAGCTTTCTGTGCAATTAAGATCCAGTGCTAGCATTATACATGCATGAGTTCTACATAAAGGGGAGTGGAACATTACCCTTGGCCATGCCCTGATGTTGCTACATCCCCTCAGCATCAGCATGTTTACTGTAGATGTCTGCAAAGGGGTATGTACTTATATTCAGTATGGCCACTCATCTGATTGTCCAGATTATGTTACAGATAGCAGAAGCAAAATTGTATTAATCACCTTAGCATCTCATTTCAGGTGGCAGTGAGTGCAAAATGCAGGCACTTGATGAGTAAAGAAAATGGAATGTAACTGGGCACAATGGCAACAGGGACAGCAAGAAGTCATAGCAAGGGAGCAGGTATAATTAAGCAAGGGACACTAATTTTGCCCTCAGAATCCAGGTCCCTTGTGCAAACATTTACTAGAGGGTTATAAGTACACTTCTATATTGTAAAAACCAAAAACTTCCTGCCTAAAAAGAAAATTCATGTTCTGCCAGTAGATTTTTTAATTGGACTTTTTCATGGAGACCTGTACAGACAGAGCCATATAAGTTTAAACAAACAAAACTGTCTGGTAGAGCATGCCATATACAGCAAATGATCTTGAATATTTCATTAAGAATTTTATTGAATTGTTTTCCTTTCAAATTTGTTATATATTCTGGCCTACTTTAATTTGCACATGCCATGTCAAACATGATTTAGAATTAAACTGAGAATAACTCTAGCACAACCTGAACAGACTGTGGATATGCTGGGAATATGGCTGCCCCAAACCACTTAGGGACTGCAGGTGGCGCAGTGGTTTAAACCGCTGTGCTGCTGGGCTGGTTGATTGAAAGGTCACCGGTTCGAATCTGCACACGGGGTGAGCTCCCGTGTACCGTCCCAGCTCCTGCCAACCTTGCAGTTCGAAAGCATGCAAATGCAAGTAGATAAAAAGGTACCACTTCAGTGGGCAGGTAACAGCGTTCCGTGCACTTCGGTGTTTAGTCATGCTGGCCACATGACCACGGAGACTGTCTGTGGACAAACGCTGGCTCCCTCGGCTAGGAAACGGAGATGAGCACCGCCCCCTAGAGTCAGGCATGACTGGACGTAACGTCAAGGGGAAACCTTTACCTTTACCTTTAAACCACTTTCATTCCTGATTTGAGATGGGGAAATGTCGTATAATCCCCATTAAGGTGGTCTTGACAGTCCTTATTAATTGCTCTTGGCTATGAAATTGCAGTTATCTATGGGGAAAGATTGTTTTGTTTTCATTCAACAATATGTTTTAAGTGTTTTAAATATCTCAGTTTACAGCACTGTCTGTGAGAGATCCAAACCTTTGGACAAATAGGTGCATGTCTTTCAAGGTACATAGACCCTGATACAGGAGATCATAAGCACTTGGGGGTTTTAGAACAGCTGATTCAAGGAAAGAGTCCTTTGCAGATGCTCATCACACACAGAAGGTATACTTGGCAATGGGGTTGGAACCACAATGGTGTTCTACCCTCTCAGTGTCTGCATGTTCTGCATGAGCAACTGAACATGTGTAGGTATATCCTTCTGATGGCATGGAGCTCCTGCACATGAAAATTTCAGTTGAACTTGAGTAGGCATTCCTTTGCAGATGCCCACACAACTTGTGGGCTTTGGAGAGGGTAAGGCCAGCAATGTAAACAATGTTTTATATGAAACAGATATTGGCTGAACACAGCTCACCAGCCATTCTAGGGCCTGCCCTTACCTCTATTTTTGCTGCCCCAGGTGAACCCCTGGTAGTCCACACTTTTTGTAGGTCTGAAGTAAAAATTAGTCAACCCTGGCATATAGGTGTGTTTTGCTTTATAACAAGTTCTGCCATTTTGATCAGGATTATCTACTTTGACGGTGGCTCTCTACAGTCATGGACAGCTTGAATATCATTCTTGGTCAAAACCATTTTGACCTTGGAACTATCCAAGATAGCAGGAACTTGGGACTTTGGGCAGTTAATTTATTATTAAGATAGAGACCCCTTCCTGCTATTTCAAAGGGTATTTTAATCGAGTGCGGAGGCACCTAATCTTAATTAGGCTTATGAATAAACAAACCACGGTTATCTTTGAATGAACGTGAAGTTCTGTGGAATGGTGAGGAAACTCACAAAAATCCTTCCTTTTCTGGAACTTTTGTTTTCTTTGAGAGGGAAAAAACAGAACTGCTGCTAAAAACCCCCACAGTATTTCATTTTTCCAGAGTTTTTCTGTTTTTTAATTTTTTTCTGGGACTTCTCATCTCTTAAGTTTGAACATGCTTTTTGAGCCATGTACTTGTGTCTCCCCTAGTCAATCACAGGACAACAGCCATATACGGTAGCTCATAAGGAGCTTAATAAAGCTCCAGTTTCTGCAGCCTGTCTGTGTAGACAAAAGCAAAAATACGGCTGTCAGGGCACAGCAGGCCACAATCCATATATCAAGCTGATGATGCCATATCATCATCAGCTTGATGGGTCAAGAGTTATACAACTGCATGAGTTGCTTTAGCATCTGCTTCATTAATGCAGTCATTTTTTTCTTTCCAAGAATGGCTTATTTTGTCATGGGTGGCTCCATGAGTAGCTGACTTCAGAGTGACTTCACAGATTTTTTACAAATGCTTTGAGATGGGAGGTGTTTCTATTCATTTGTCTTGCCAAATGGTGACTGGATTGCCCTGGTGAAAAAAGAGATACAGGAAAACAAAACAGCAGTTCCATGGGGCTGAAATACCTGTATGTGTTGTTATTTGCAGTGCATGCCAAGAAAGTCATGGGCACAAAAGCCAAGCTGGTGAGCTAATTAAGTATATAAATGTATATGTTTAAACAACCTTGTAAAGGAGCATTGGAAATCTGCAAGATGAGCGAATATCTTATAACTTCTTCCGCAGGTGCGAGGATAGCTACAAGCCATGGACTTTCTGTCCTGCTTCTTGTTTGTGGCTTTGTGAAGGGTGCTTTGCTTTAATCTAAAAAGTGCTGACTTTTTCCAATATCACTTTCTCTTCTTAAAGCAAAGGGCAAATCGCCTGTAAAACCTACGGAGCGGACAGCAAAGTTGACCCTAACTTCCAACCACCACCCTGCACCCAATGTACTCTAACTCTCTACACAAAGGAGCACCTTCTTCAGGACACACACACAAAAATAAAACAAAACACAAAATGACATTTTGAAAAGGAGAGAAGAGGCTAACACATAGTTTCTTCATTTCTTACTTTCCTTGGAATGTATCACTGATCTTTTCTTTGAGGGAAACTGGAGTGGTATAATGGAACACTGATCAACTTGACAACATCCCTGCCCCACCCCCAGGTTTTTTTGATTCAACAATTGATTCAATTACCTTGATTATCCAGAAGTTGACTACAATTTTTTAGTATTCTCAAAATGGACATTCCTTCTTATACTTGGAAAAGCTCCGCTCTAAGGAGAAAAGATAAAAACAGATCAAATTGCTCCCTCTCAAATTCCAGCTAAAAAATTGACCAACATGCAAGATGTAAAGAGCAACATCTCTCCAGCAATGAATGTAAAAAGAGTTATGTTTTTAAAGTATTTCTTTTCTAGGTGGCAATTCTGACAAAGATGTAAAGCTCTTAATTATACAAGAGGACTATGTTTCTGGAAGACTTGCAAGAAAGCATTGAAGTCTCTCTTGGGCTTTCTTCTCTCATTTTGTTTTCTCCTCCCATTATTGTTTCTTGCTTTCTTTCCTGTTTGATGGTGGCGGTTGCTGGCCATGGCTGACCTCAGTGGAACACTTGAAGGTTTCTATAAATACACATTTTATTTGTGTGTGTTCTCTATTTTGATGTATTTTCTCTAATTTTGCAACTCCTGTATATGCATACCTAACTTCTGTAAATTGCTTCCATGTGTGATATAACTTCAAAAGATACATTCTATGGTCCATCCTGCAAGCCAGTTTTGAATATTATCTCAATGTGATGCCACCAGCTGACATCTCTGTTTCCTTTTCCAACAAGAATTCATTTTAATTTGTAATTCAGTACTATGTGGGATTTTGTAATTCATACATTCACTTTTCACTGATCTGAGCCCTTGCAGATGGTATTCCAACCCTCTGTTTATTCTGTAAAAATGCACATTAAAATTTGTTATGGTCTCCAAGCAGTGAATCATTTGAGTGGTAGCTACCTTATGTTAGACATTTTCTGTATACTTTTTTAAGTGTTTATTGAAGATAAAGTGATTTTAATGATTTCATGACCAGGAAAATATCTCATTGCATTCAAATGAAAGGAAAAGGTCAGTTTAATTGTGGTTGGGTGGATTCTTTTTAATTAAGAGAAGAAGCAAAGTAAAATTGTTTAACCAGCTGAAATGTAGTTACTAAATTCACATGGAAACCATGGAGTTTATTTCACCCTTTTGAAATGACGCTTCTATTAGAATTTTCATTTTCTAATCTTCTATCTCTAATATGAAAGTGGGGACTCTTGTGATTGCCTGCAGGGAAGAAAATTTGACTTTCGTAATAGGTATGAAGACCTTTATAATTGCCCAAGCCTTTACATTAGCTGGCTAAATTGACTACAATAAGTGTGAACCTATATGATAAATATTTTTTGTCAGTGGCCTAGAATTTTAAGAAACAAAGCTCAACAGAAAATAGGAAATTATTCATAATGAAAATTTCTGCATGTAGGAAAAAAACATAGGACAAGTCTATTTACAATACAGAACTGTCTCTGTTATTTTCTGAATCTCTGAGAACATCTACATATATCAGTTTTTGTAGCTTTATTTCCCACCCAAGAATCTTGGAGATTATAAGAGTTTTGAAAATGCTCTCTTATTGATCCCTAGTTCTCCTCACAGAATCATATATACCCGCTTGAGCTCACTATAGGAAAGGTAAGATATAAGTGCAATAACAACAAAAGCAACTTGTCCCTGAGGATATGGAATTTCTGTTAAGACAGTTTGTGGTGCCCATATATCCTAACAATCTGCTGCACAGCAAGATGACCAGAGGCAATGAACAAGGCTCCAATCCTTTAAAGTGGGCAACTTGTGGTCATCCAAATTTTTTCCCCTATGTGTCCTCACTATTGGGTATACTTGTTAGAACTGATAAGAGAAGTAGGGCAACATATCTGATATCCACAGATTTCTCACCTCTTTTTGGAGAGATGAAGAGAAAAGGAATTTTTAATGTTTGCTGATTTTCTCACCTCACATGATAAGCTGGAATGCTTTCAGTGCAATATAGAAGAGTCTATCCTTGAAGAACTAAATGAAAAAGTGAAGGTAAGTGCCAGTAATAACAGGTGGGGGGGGGTTGTGTGCACACATGCATATATACATGATCAATATATAGGTTTCTATCCATTTTATGTCTGAGAGAGCAGCATTTCTTGCATATTTTCTGAGCATTTGCAAAATTCTATTCAAGGTCCTTATAATCCATTTGCCTGGTTTAGATACTGGGGGAAACTAATCACTGGTATTAACAGAATCTCAGCTAAGAATTTACTTTAGTCCCAGTGTCAAAAAATATCATGGCAAACAGTTAAGCAGACAGATGGTTAAACACCTGTACAAGTTTAGAAACATAGAAACAGAGCGAGTCAGAAGGGGTCTCCCGGGCCATCCAGTCTGACCTCCGGCACCAGCCAGCTCCACTCACGACATGCCCACCATGTGCATGTCCAGTCTATCTTTGAACACCCTCACCGATAGGGCCTCAACCACCTCTTGTGGAAGCCCATTCCATACCCTCGGGGTCCTAACTCTCAGGAAGTGCTTCCTGGCATCCAGATGGAACCTTGGCTCCCTGAGCTTTGCTCTGTTGGAGCACGTCCTGCCTTCCTCTGCAGGGGAGAACAGCTCTCTACCCATCTCCATGTGACATCCCCTCGCATACCTGTATATTGCCAACATATCCCCTCTGAGTCTCCTCTTCTCCAGGCTGAAGAGACCCAGTTCCCTCAGTGTCGCCTCATACCCCATCCCCTGCAAACCGGCCACCAACCTTGTGGCCCTACGCTGCACTGACTCCAACCTGGCTATATCCTTTCTATAATGAGGGGCCCAAAACTGAGCACAATACTCCAGTTGCAGACTCATCAGAGTCATATAGAGTGGTAGTAATACCTCTCTCGATCTAAAAAGAGGACAAAGAGGTGGGGGAGCTAATCCTGAAGTGACCTTTCCTAACAGTTTCCAAAGTAAATAGCTCCAAGAAACAAGAAGTTACGAAAGGAGAAAGCCAGAGGGAGTAGGCGCTAAGTATTATATCCTAGAGGGTTATATGAGGGGGGGACCCAAAAACAAACAACCCCCCCCAAGAATGTATTTATAAAAATTTGTGTATTTGTTTTTACATGTTCAAACTTCACTCACCTTCAAAGTATTCTCCATTTGATGCAATATACCTATCGAGACATTTTTCTACTGCTCAAAATAGGTTTTGAATTCATTGATTTTGATGTCTTTTAGTGCTTCTGCTATTTTTTGTTTCACCTCTTCCACATTGTTCCACCTCTTCCAAAGGGAAAACATTTCCCTTTGAGGACTTTTTTCATTCAGGGAAATGAAAGAAAATCACACAGGGCAAGATTGGGTGAGGAGGGAGGGTGGGGCACAAGGGTCATGCCAGTTTTGGTCAAAAACCACTGAACACTCAGCTGAACAAAATTTCATTGCCACAGGTTATTTGTGCAAATGCCTTGAAAGATTCTCCAAATAAAAAAATAAAAATAACCCTCACTGAAGCCAAATGCAGCCTCTCATAGCAAACCAACAGAGTACATTGACGCAGATGGATTCCTAGAATATTCACCTAGTGGAGGAAGTCTGTCCTACACAGGTCCTGCCCTCCAGAAGATAATTCCTAGGTTTTGGGTTTTTTTTGGGTCCCCTCTTGTATACTTCAATATCTGCCTCCTGGACAGAGGTTTTGAAGGGGAGGGGAGTATGTGGTGCAATAAACTCCTGCCTTTCAGGGAACAAGTATGTAGAGAAATCCTCCAGAGAAGGACAGGAATAGTGTTACTGTACATTAGTCTCTGTCTGCTCCATCTCAGGTTCAGATCTAATTTTCAGCTCATTGTGTTCATTTCAACATCAGTCTGAGTTTTATAAAAAACAGCACAAAATCACATTAATTTTGATATGTATTTTATCCTAATATATATGTTTTTGTGCATAACATTTCCTAATATACATATTTTTGTATAATGCTTTCTGCAATGTGTACATTTTAAGACATTTTGAGCCAAAATGGCATCACAAAATGCAACGACTTCATGAACATCTGAGTTACAAACAAGCCAAATTTACAAATGAACTGCCATAAAGCCTATTAATTAAAAAAATACTGCTGGAAATAGCACCATAGAGAGAGAAAGCAAAAGGTGAGTGAGGGAGCTCCTGCAAAGCTTCACCATAGAGAGAGAGAGAGAAAGGGCGCCAAATGGGTGAGAGAGAGGCCTCCAAAGCAGGCCTTTCAGCCTGGCCTATCTGGAGAGGGAAATCTCTCCTCATTACCTTGCTGCAAAGTGGAGGCACTGGTGAGTTTGGGCAGGGAGTGGCAGCTAGAGATATTCAAGTTTTTTCCCACTTTCACAGGTGTCTTGCACCCCTGACCCCCATGCATGTGGAGGGCCAATTATATGAGATCTGACTTACATGCAAATTCAACTTAAAGATGAATTTCCAATTTTTCAGGAATGGAACTTACTTGTAACCTAGGGACTGCCTGTGTACTGATATGAACATTAGTGTGAATTAGGAAGTGTTAATTTAGAATATTTCATGTCAAAATGTGGACCAAATGAAATTCTCCCAGATACCTACTGTAACTACAAACTACAGTGGTACCATGGCTCACAAACTTAATCCGTTCCAGGACTCTGGTTGTGACCCAAATTGGTTGTGAGCCAAGTTAAATTTCCCCATAAGGTTCAATGTAAATAAGGTAAATCTGTTCAGTAACCATTTTTTTAAATAAGAAAAATGTGAAGCAAAGTGACAACAACAAAGATCGTGGCCATCTCGAGGGGGGGGGGGGGGGGGGGGGGGGGGGGGGG
>JAIXND010000774.1:7137103-7152890 GCA_023646645.1 Varanus salvator macromaculatus | reverse complement strand
CCCCCCCCCCCCCGCCCCAAGCACAAGCACGGCCATCTCCCTGCCCCCCCAGCATGACCGAGATCGCGCCTGTCATCCCTGCACGTGCCCGTCATTCTGGCATGCTGGGAGATTGTGGGGAGAGATGGGCATGATTGCGAGCGCACTGAGGGAGGGAGAGATGGGCATAAACGGTGTGCTGGGGGTGGGGAGATGGCCTCGATTGCAGTTCCGTTCATGCAGGGAATGTGTGCCTGATCAGAGGTGCACTCCTGCAAGAAAGATAGGCAGAATCTCAGCCATCTCCCCTGCGGCTCTGCTTTGCTGCTCCTGTCTTTCCTGCAGCGGTGCGCCTCTGATTACGGATGCCTTCCCTGCACGAAAGCAACTGTGATCCGTGATCAGAAGAGTGCAGCTGCACTAAAGACGGGTGCAGCAAAGCAGAGCTGTGGGGGAGATTGCCAAGAATCCGCTTGTCATTCGTGCAGCTGTGCGCCTCTGGTCACGGATGCCTTCCCTGCATGAAAACAACTGCGATCCATGATCAGAGGCACATGGCTGCATGAATGACAAGCGGATTCTTGGCAATCACCCATGCAGCTCTGCTTTGCTGCACCCGTCTTTAGTGCAGCTGCACTTCTCTGATCACAGATGCCTTCCCTGCACAAATGGAACTGCAATTGTGGCCATCTCCCCATGGGTTGTGGGGAGTGGGGAGATGGCTGTGATCTTGGTCGCCACACAAAGCGGTGTTTGCGCCCCAAGGAAAAAATTTTCAGTAATTTTTGTTTGTGACCTGATTTGTTCATGAGCCAAGGTACCACTGTACTTGGAAAAATGATGATCATGCTACCAAGCAGAACACATAAGCACATGGCATTAAATGAGTAAAATGGAAGTGGAAAGGGAAAATCATGAGGCTCAAATCTCTCAAAAACATAGAAACATAGAAAACATAGAAACAGGGCAAGTCAGAAGGGGCCTCCTGGGCTGTCTAGTCTGACCCCCGGCTCCAGACGGCTCTGCTCATGACATGCCCACCATGAGCATGTCTAGCCTATATTTAAACACCCTCACCGATGGGGCCTTGACCACCTCCCACGGAAGCCCATTCCATACCCTTGGGGTCCTAACTGTCAGGAAGTATTCCTGGCATCTAAATAGAACCTTGGTACAATGACCTTTGCTCAGTTGAACCGTGTCCTGCCTTCCTCTGCAGGGGAGAACAGGTCTCTACCCACCTCTGTGTGACATCCCCTCACACACCTGTATATCACCAACAGATCCCCTCTGAGTCTCCTTTTCACCAGGCTGAAGAGACCCAGTTCCCCCAGTCTTGCTTCATATGGCATCCCCTGCAAACCGGCGACCAACCTTGTGGCCCTACGCTGCACTGACTCTAACCTGGCTATATCCTTCCTGTAATGAGGGGCCCAAAACTGAACATGATACTCCAGTTGTGGGCGCAGCAGAGTTGTATAGAGTGGTAGTAATACCTCACTTGACCTAAGAGCCACACTTCTGGCTATCCAACCAAGGGTGGCGTTCACCCTCTTGACCACCGCATCACACTGCTGACTCATGCTCAGCCTGCAGTTAACCAGCACGCCGAGGTCCCTTTCACAAGAGCTGCTCTCCAGCCACTTGTCACCTAACCTGTACTTATGACACCCATTCCTTTGCCCCAAGTACAAGGCCTTGCACTTATCCACATTGAACACCATCCTGTTGTCCCCTGCCCACTTCCATAATCTATCCTGATCCTTTTGGATTTGGAGTACCTGCTCCTCAGTTGTGGCCACTGCTCCAGTTTTAGTATCACCTGCTGCATGTTCCCATTCCCCTGGTTGTAAAGCAAAGCATGATCACTCGCATCCAGAGCTCCCCTAATCTGTACCTCATCTATCAGCTCGTCCCTGTTGATCAAGACCCAGTCAAGGATGTTCCCCACTGCTTGTCACCTCTCGGACCCTCTGTGTGAAAAACCCTCCCTCTATAGCTTCTAGGAAGTGACATGACCTGGGTGTCACTGCCAAGTGAGTCTCCCAACTAATATCCGGGAGATTGAAATTTCCCATAATTACTCTGTCTCTCTCCCGAGATATCCTTTGAATCTGATCTGTCAGGATATCGTCCAGGGTCTCAAGTTGACCTGAAGAGCAATAACATTCCCCCATTGTCAGGTCCCTTTCCCTATCAAAACCCCTAAGTTTCACCCAGACTGCCTCTACCGAATCCCCATCTTTGCTGCATTCTATCTCACTGCATCCTATCCCTTCCCTGACATATAAAACTATGCCCCCACCCGCTTTCCCTTCCTGTCCTTTCTAAAAAGGTTATACCCCTCTATGTTTACATTGCAGTCTTGCCTTTCATCCCACCAAGTTCCCATGATCTCCACCAGGTCATACCTTCTTATTCCTAGGAGAGCTTCAAGCTCTTCCTGCTTATTACCCATGTTTCTAGCATTGGTGTACATGCACCTCAACTCTTTCTCACTGCTTCCTTTCACTTTGGGTGGGGATGTTAGAACAATTAGAATCTCATCTAGAATGTTTATCACAGCTCCAGCCAGTCTAAGAGGACACCAGCATGGTTAACAAGAAGAATTGCAGATGTCACTAGAACAGAGTTACAGAACTCCTTCGTGTACTGACACCTCCCATGCCCCTTTAGTGTATTCAACATGGTTCAAGTGACTCTTATCTCCAGCCTGAGATTGGAGATGGCTGCAAGGGTGAAAGGCAGTAGGACTCACTGACTAAGGCATGACACTGCACACCTGTTGCTCTCTCAGATTGTGTGTTGGGGATTGCCCACACACAATTAAGAGTGACCCAATGCCCAGGTTGCCCCACCGGTTGCTCCTGATTGCTGGTCAGAGACAACACTGGAGAAGAGTGGTTGCTTTCCCTGGCATGGACAAGTCTCTGTGCCCACCTCCCCTCAACCTTAGTGTTATTTCTGATCTCCTGAATGTGGAGAAGTGTGGACTGGATGGAGGGTAACAGACTGAAGCCCAGTCTGGACAAGATGGAGTACACTTGGAGTGTGTGTGTGTGTGGATGTGCACGCGTGTGTGCAGGGGATGGGGGGAGATTCATCTAATTGTGAAGTTATTTCAATCTATTTTAGATGGCATTGCACTCCTTCATTAAGGTGCTAATGAAATGCCAATAGCAGCTGCTGAGAGATAAAGTTGTTGGGATCATGACAGGAAGGAAAACAATTTATTTCCCCTTGCTACTTTCCACATTTTCCAGGCCATTTGGACTGATCCACAGCTGCCATTCTCATGACCTGTATCCAGTCCCACACATTGTCACATCTACTTTCAGAGCCTTTCACAACTTCTAAAGTTAGACAACCAGCAGCCAGATTGAGGAACTTTTTAAGGGTGATGCCCTGCCTTTGGCATACTTTTCCCAGAGACGTTCTCCTAGTCTTTACTGTTAATAAAATGGTGTTCTACAGGGCTCAATTTTGTCCCCCATGCTTTTTAACATCCACATGAAACTGTTGGGTGAGGACATCTGGAAGAGTGGGCAGAGGTGTCATCAGTATGCTGATGACACCCAGCTTTACCTTGCCTTTTCATATGATCCAGGTGAGGTGTTGGCTGTCCTAGACCAGTGTGTGAGTTCAGTAATGGGCTAGATGAAGGCCACTAAACTGAAGCTGAATCCAGACAAGATAGAGGCTCTGTTGGTGGGCAGGCTTGCACTCCAACTGGGAAACTTTCAACCTACCCTAAATGGGGTCACACTACTCCTAAAGGACAAGGTTTGTAGCTAAGGGGTGCTCCTGGACCCCAAGCTCTCCTTGAGATCACAGGTGGGCTTGATGGCCAGAAGCACATTTCTTCAGCTTTGGCTGATTTTTCAGCTACATTCCTACTTGGATGAGCAGAACCTTGCCACAGTTACCTATGAGCTGGTAAACTCTTGCCTGGATTACTGTAATGCACTCTATGTGGGGCTACCTTTGAAAATGGTCTGGACACTACCGTTAATACAGAACAGGGCCATGGGACTGCTTACAAGGATCAACCACCAAGAACATATCACTTTGTCAAAGTCCTTGCCAAAATCCAGGTAAATCACATTCATTGCACCTGCTCTGTCTAGCCACCTTAAGACCTTATCATAGAATTTCACAAGGTTTGTCTGGCAAGATCTGTTTTTACAGAATCCGTGCTGCCTGGATGCCAAATTTCCTTCCTTATTTAGGGTTTCTAGAGCTTTCCCAATTATGAACCTTTCCATTGTCTTTCCCAGAATGGCCATAATGCTAACTGGCCTGTAATTCATATTACACATATCACCTCTGCTTCCCTTTTTGAAGATTGGAACCACTTATGCCAGCCTCCAGTCCTCTGAAACTCCTCCCATTTTCCATGAGACCTCAAAAATGAAGGCCAATGAATGTGAGAGTACCACTGCCAGTTCCTGAAGTACCCTCAGGTGTAGCACATCAGGACCCAGTGCCTTTGTAAAATCCAGGGCCCTGAGGAGTTCCTCAACTTCTAGAGAAGTGACTCCAACCTGTGCCCCTATAACTCTAATCTCAAATAGCTCCCCAGGTAGATCTTCCCCAATGTGCTTTGGGGAGAACAGAGAAGCAAAATTATCATTTAAGATCTGTGCCTGTTCCTTACATCAGTTTCCAGATCTCTTCCTTCCCTTTCAAGTGATTCCACTGCCTGTCTCCCCTTCCACTTCCTGTTTACATGAAGATAGAAGCCCTTTTTGTTGCTCTTGGCATTCTTCACAAGTCTCAGCTCATAATCAGCCTTAGCCTTGCAAAGAATCCTTCTGCACAGTGCTGCCTCCTCCTGGTATACCCTTTTGTCCTTTTGCCGCAGTAGACATTTTTTCCTCCTAATCCCTCTTACCACTGCCTTCCTACACTTCCCTGCTTTGCTAATCAGTGATACTGTTAAGGCTTAAGGCTTGTGCCTCTAATGCCTACCTTTTTAGAGCCATCCACCTCTCATGAACTCCCTTGCCTTCCATTACCCTCTCCCAGGAGACTTTCCTCAGCCTGGCCTTCAATTGATTGAAGTAGGCCCTCGAGAAGTCCCAACTCCTAGTCCTTGACCTACCACTCATCCCCATTCCCCTGATCTCAAAGCATAGGATGGAGTGGTCACTCACATCCAGAGTTCCCCTAACCTGCTCCAGATGGTCTTTGTTGGTCAGAACTGAGTCTAGGATGTTTCCCCCTGCTTATTGCCTCTCAGACTCTCTGGGTGAAAAACCCTCCCTCCATAGCTTCTAGGAAGCAATGGGACCTAGCCACTGCTGTGGAGTGAATCTCTCAGCTAATATTAGGGAAGCTGAAGTCTCCCATTATGACCATGTCCCTCCCCTGGGATACCCTTCCAATCTGGTCTGTCAGAGCATCAGCCAGGGTCTCAGGCTGACCCAGTGGGCAATAGCATACCCCCACTATCAGATCTTTGGCCTCCTCTAGACTCATCAATCCTTACCTACACCACCTCTACCTGATCCCCTTCTACCCCACTCCCCATCTCATTGCACCCTATCCCTTCCTCAATAGAAAGCACTATACCCCATCCCCTCTTTCCCTTCCTGTCCTTCCTAAAAAGAGCATACATTTTGCCCCCACTGCCCCACTTCCTGCCCTTCTTAAAAAGAGCATAAAAAGAGCTCTTTAGCTCTTTAGAATGTTAACCATAGTTAACATTCCAATTCTGCTTTTCATCCCACTGTGTTTCCTTAATTCCCACCAGATCATACCCACCTGTACCTAGGAGAGCCTCAAACTCTTCCTGCTTGTTTCCCATGCTCCCAGCATTGGTGTACATGCACAGCTCTTTCCCGCAAACCCCATTCCCTGGTTCCCCTGACCTTCTTCCTCCTGGCTTCCCTGGCATAGCAGGAACCCTCTGTGCAGTAGTCATGTCTGCCCCTGCAGTCTATACATCACCCTGCTCCTAAGACCCTGATCTAGTTCTTTCATTATAGAATCATAAAATAGTAGAGTTGGAATGGGCCATGAAGAGTTGAAAGGGGCCAGAGCAGCAAAAATAATTATTGGTGTTGTAGCTAAAGTGTCCTAGCTGATGATAAGTAACCAAGTGTCCAATCAGCACTTTGTATGGCTATCATGTATTTTGCCCCCACACCTGCTGTTACTGGAGGGATAACTTGCACACAAGCACTCCCACTCTCCCCCTGGCTTTGGCAGAGGCATGAGGGAATTCTGCCAGGGTCCACAGCACACTACACCTTCAAGGTCCATTCAGTAGCCTGAGTGTGTGCTGAGACTGAGCCTTTCACCCACTTATTGCAAACTCTTCAGTTGGATTTGCCATCAGATTCTGAACAGGAGAAAGAGGGGCAGGGAGGGACCAAAGCCTTTGAAGCTCCTTCAAGGATGCCTAGTGAAGTTTCTCATGCAGAGTGTGAGAAACAGCCAGCTTTGGAAGTGGTGGAAGGATTTTCAGGGAGGGGAAGCAGACCCTAACACTAACCAAGTTCTTGACCCACTAAGGAGGTTTTGGGAAAAATGAGCTGCACACTTCTGGAAGGGCTTTTCTCTTTGCACTGTCTTGCTCTGCATCAGTGAGAGCAACCCTGTCGGTAGAGTCAGAAGTTTTACTGAAAGGGAGGGACTGAGGGGAATTTTCTAGTCTGAATCCAGCTCATTACATTACCAGATGCTTCTCCTATAACTTTGGTAATAACATAGAAACAGAGTGAATTACTCAAAGAAGAAACTGAAAGCCCTTTGGGTGAAGGACGGGAAAGGATTCTCCCCCCCCCCTCCACAGAACGTAAACGTGGCATCTTCCATGACCAGAGAGATAAGTCGATGTCTAAATAATCTAATGTCTCTTTTTTCTTTAATCTCTTCAAGGGCAAGATTTGAATTAATAAATTAATGCTTAATTATATGGTGGACACAATCTTCTAGTTTATTGGAATGAGGCCAGATATCGGCCATCTTCCTCCCTTTGTCTCTGAAGTGTATGGATTCCTGCCAAAGCTGTAAAATCACTGCCAAGATGGAGGCGTTTAATGTAGAGGGTGAAGAATTTTTAAAGACAATTTTGGAAATCTGTGACTCTGTAAAAGCCATACTGATTCGAACTAAGCAACTTGATGGTGCATTAATGGAATCAAAAATGGTCTCTGATAAGACTGTTTTTTCTAAGATTTTGGACACTCAGTTTGTACATGAACAGAATCAACAATATATTCAGCAAGTAGAAGAGAGAGAAGGAGCTGAGAAATTAACAAGGGAACTCTGGCAGAAACATGACTTCTCACAGGCATATCCTTGGAAGAAGCAAGAGCAGAAAAAAAAATATTTAATGAGCAAGCAGCTGATTATCTGAGAATTTTGGAGAAGATGGGCGAAGTGCGAGAGATGCTGGGCGGACAAGTCTTGATACATGATTTATTACAGGCATTCCTCGGGAAGAAGCTGGAGCAAAAAAAGAAAACAACCAACCAATTAAGACTTTATAATTGGAAGACTGATATATATGGGAGAGGAGTCAAGATGAAAAGGAATGGCATATCGAGGCTGGTGTGCCTATATGTGCTTATATGTACCAGAAAAAAAAAAATGTTACTATCTTTGGTGAAGCATTATACTTTTGTTTCCATCTGCAATTGAAAATAAGGGAATTTATCATAGGTGTTAAGGTTTAAGCTAAGATCAAATATAAAATTTTCTGCTAAATAGTATAGTGGTCAAATAGAACTGTGATGTTACCTTTTCTCCTTTTTTTAAGTGTCTTTTCTCTTTCTATTTCATAAAGGGATGGACATAATAACCTAGCTTAATAAAACAATGTTAAATGGGTATTCCTAACTATAACTGAAAGTGAAAATAGGAGAACCTATCTTATAATTAAAAACTATGTAGAGTCAACTTTATCTGTATGTAACATAGAAAAAATGTGCTACTGTTTTTGGTGCAGTATTATACTTTTGTTTCCATTTGCAATTGAAAGTAAGGAAATTTATTATGGGCGTTAAGGTCTAAGCTAAGATGAAATATAAAAATTCTATATTTTATAAAGGGATGTTTGAATAGACTCGTATGTAGATATGAGATAAAGAAAGGCTGACATAATAATTTAGCTTAAGCTTTTGAATTGTTTAGAATTGCTTAGAGGAAACTTACTATTGAAAGAGAGAAAAAAAAAAGATGGAATCTCACTAAACTGGAGTAGCCCCCTTTGAACAATGGACAGGAAAAGCAGGACTTTTTAAGAGAGAGAGATGGGATGGATCTTATGGAAGAAGGAAGATTGTGACTTTTATTGAATTTGAAAATTCATCATGAATTAGCTGAAGAAATGGGATTTGGCTCTAACTTTTTTTATATTGTTATAAAAAGGAGTATAATAAGATTATTGTATGTTAAAAGATATGTTGTAGAGGTGGATCCAGTAGATCTGATGTGCATTTTGTGATGATGTATGTAGTTTGTAGTTTGAAAACACTAATAAATTGATTTAAAAAAAAAGAAAAGAAACACAGTGAATCACAAGGGGCCTCCCGGGCCATCTAGTCTGACCCCCGGCTCCAGCCAGATCCGCTCACGACATATCCAATATGTGCATGTCTAGCCTATCTTTGAACACTCACTTAGTCCACTTCCTCACAAGGCCACCGTTCCTTTGCTGCAACTGAGAGCCAGTGTGGTGTAGTGGTTAAGAGCATGGGACTGGGACTCAGATGACCTGGGTTCTAGTTCCCGCTCAGCCATGGAGCCAACTGGGTGACTTTGGGCCAGTCACAGACTCTCAGCCCAACCTACCTCACAGGGTTGCTGTTGTGGGGATAAGATGGAGGAGGAGATGTAAGCTGCCTTGAGCCCTTTGTCGGAAAAAGGCAGGATATAAATCGCAACATAAATAAATAATAAATAAATAAACTGAGCAGCAGGGGGGAAAAGGGCCACCTTGTGCTGGGCTTCAGCACACAGTGTGAGGCAGCCTTTCACTCCAGGTTCCCTGTGCAGCACTCTTGAAGATGCCAGCACATGGGCAGGCCAGCAGATCATCATCTGGGTCCAGTCAGTGCTCCAGTGCAGCATCCCTAGCTGGAGAGCTAGAGGGAGGGGAGGGCCGGACCTGGAGACCCTCATTGTGCTCAAACATTGGTCAGGCACACCTTGGACCCCACCCCCAACCACACAACCACACATTCACATAGTCAAGCCCAGGGTTGCTCTGTATCTACTCTGAACTTAAATGTCACCTACACTAGGTTTTTATTAAATTATGGAGGTTTGTGGGACCCCCTGCATTTGCTGGTCCAAGTTAGTTACCCTTGTTGGCACTAGCTTAAGTCATATGAACCCAGCAAGACTGGCTTGTTGTGTTGGTTAACAAACCAGTGAGAACCCATGTCCTGTTGTAAGGATAAGGGGTGGTTTGTTAATCACTCACTAAGATACCCTTGCCAGGATAAATAACATGAGAAATTGGAATGGAAGTGCTGAATTGGCCTTGTGGCACTCATGAACACAGCTGGCTATGATAATTTTGTGAAACAGCATGTCTATGTGCCTCTATCTTTCTAAATTCCAAATCTTCAGTGTCCAGCCTACTATCAAGAGACACTGGTGAGGCCAGTGATGCAGAGCTGTAGTTACTGGTGCCTGCACTGACAATCCAGGTGATGACCCAGCTGGTATTCTGCATATGTCTTGAGGTGTGGAATATACTCCTCAATATCTGCAAGGATGGGGGTGATAGGGAAGTGGGTGGAAGTACTTGGATGGTCATGTTTTTCCAGGTGCACCAGTCCTATACAACTCCAATAGCTCTTTGGTTTCTTAAGCTTTGGGATACTATTGGGCCATCTGATACTGCTGTAGAACTACCAGGCTAACCAGGAAGAGGAAATATCTCCCTCCCACTTCCCCGTGGGATCCCTCATTGGTGCCTGAGGTAGGGCATGACAGAATAGGCAGGTTAGTTGCTCTTCTGGCACTAATCCTGAGTTACAGTAGCTAGTCATTTGGTTAGACTGGGAAAGATGGAAGAGTGCCACCTATCCCACTTAGGTCATGTGACCCATTATCCATATAGCCCTCGTCTGGGTTCATGACTGCCCTTTGGAGCAGCATGGTTAATCTTTCATTTATGACTGCAAATAGCTTATAAAGGGCCACCAGAATTTATGGAAGGGACTTCCCATTGTACTGGGCCACTGTGATCCATTGGCAAGGGAAATAGGGATCCTATAGCAGGGGGTAGTGGTATTCTAGGCAAAGCTTGTTAGGTACCAGTTAGGTACTGGAACTGGTTTGCCCCCAAACCCCTGGCTGGGATGGAACCATAGGTGCCACAGCTAAGGTTTTCTGCATTGGAGGGAACTATACAGTCATTTCCAAATACATCATCACCAGGGCAGGCAAACATATAACTTCTCTTGACCTCTTCCCTTCCCATACCCATGCAAGATCCCCATCCCTCCAGTGTTCTTAACATGCTTATTATGTGCTGCCTGCAGTGTAGGGTGGCTTTACTTCTGCTTCTTTTGGCGGGGAGGGGGGAGGGTCCTTTTTCCCCATTGGCAGTCACAGGCCCCTTGTCTGTCCCTGTGCACTTCTGGGACTATGAGATATGCTGGTCCTGGTGACCTTATTTGCCTTTCCTTTCTCCCTTTTGCTGGACAACACATCCCTCTGCCCCCACTGCCCCAGCAGTATGTGTGCTCTGTCCAGACCTTAAACCCATATGTAAGAAAACCTGCATGCTGACTTACCAGGCATTCTATATGTTGTGCAATGTTCTGTATTTTATCCCCTAACCTTTTCCTTCCTGTCTCTCTGTATCAATGAGTGGAAGTGTTGGCTGCTCAGGTGACTGGAGCCAGTGAACTTGGAAACATGTTTCTGTGCTTGTGGTTGCACTTTTCTGTACTGCATTCTGGATCTTTGTTAGTTGGGGTCACTGTGTCATCTATCATGTTCTGTTCTTGTTGCTGTGTATGATCCTGGATCTAATTCTAGGCATGTATATGTGCATGACATATTATTATGATTATGCTTTATTGTTGTGAGGATTCTACAGAGAACTATGTGTGGATTTGGCTTTTTTCTTCATTTTGGTGAACATTACAGTGTTTATCAATCTGTCCAAATGGAGGAATGAATTCTGGAACATGGAAAATTCTTTCATGACAAGTCTCATGAAGCTTCCAATACTATGACAAGACAATGAAACTTGGAAATATCTAACATAACTATTCGTAATAGGAACCTCATTGTGGCAAGCATACACAAGGTGTTTGTATGTGAAAGAAGAATCACAACAAAGCAGCCTGTCTGGTTTGCAATGGAAACCAAGTCTTGAAGCTATTAAAAATGTTTTCAAATGCATCAAGAAAGGCCGATGTCAAGGGCAAAACTTCTGAACTTCAAGAAGAGAAATCTCCTATTCCTCTGTATAATGAAAAAATGAACTTCATGTAGAAGGCACTTGAAAAATATGAGTTTTCTGCTCTCTCAAGAACCCTCTTCACTCTGGATGGAAACCTGTTCCTTGCTGCAGGCAAGGCCAAAGTCATGCATGGCCTAAAAGAACTGATGAAAATTGCCCACTAGCCACCAGATGTCCTACATGCCCACATACACATGCATTCTAAGAAAAGGATTCTACTGTTGGATGGAGTGGTCCTTGTAAATGCAACACTGTGAGCTGTGAGCTGCCCCGAGGCTGTTGCAAGGGGCGGCATACAAATATGTATATAAATAAATAAACACAGAAAATGTATCATGTAACAAAAATATGCAAGGACTCTGCTAAACATTTTGTAGCAAGTATTGCCCATATATCAAATGGTTATTGTGAAGTGAGGATGATAATTGATAGGCATGTGTGAGGATCCCTGAAAGAGAAGATGAGAAATAAAACACAGAGGGTGGTGAAGAACAGTGGTGACAGCATGATTGCCAATAAGATGCCATTGAAGTAGCCTTCCACTGAAGCAAAAGCTGAACTAATGAAATACCTGGCTGGGAAGCCTCCGCTATTCTTTTCAAAAACACAATGATATGGAGTTTGTCATTGGTGTCAGGAATCACAGCACATTGCAAATGTAGCAGGCATCTTCATCAGCACAACAGGAAAAAGCTGACACAATATTTATTTTCATGCCACAGATGGCAGTATAAATTCTTTTTCCAGAGAGCTGGGTATATATTCAGTTAACACCAATGTTATCTTGCTGCTTGTGCATTAGTACCCACAGTTCTGCTCAGCCACCCAGTTAATTACAAGAATGAGGTGTACAAAGGGGAGTATGGGCACATGTGTCAACTTGGGTTCTCTTTATTTCTGTTCAGGCATTAACCTGAACCCATTAGGGCTTAAAGAGGATAAAGCAATAGGGCTGTGCATGCTGTCCCCTCTTCTCCCTCTCCTGGCATCCTGGCTCCATCCCACTCAGTTCAAAACTGCTGCATTGAACTAGCAAGGTCTGAAAGGAAGTTCTATTTTGCTTGAACCCCAAGAAGGCAGGATTCATGACTGTGCAGAGTTCCACTTTCATTTGCTCTGTGCACAATCATGGAGGGTTCAATGGAATATGAGTAGAATTCCTTTTCAAACCCTTTCATGGGGGGCTGCAGGGGATGGGACTCACATGGCAGGAGATTTAGGAGATGGAGAGAGTGTGCACAGCTCTATTACTCTACCCACTTTAAATTCTCACACATTCAGGCAAACTTCTGTTCGGGTCTTTAGTTTCTTATTTTGCAATCTTACATTTGCCCTTTACCTTGCAAATTCTATTGCCTAGTTTGGAGATGTAGATAGATTTGCTTTAAAATGCAAGCTGGATGAATTTTTCCCCATAGATCACATCAAGGATCACAGTGACTTCCTCCATTCAGATGGACAACATAGAAGAGTATCCTTCAATAGCAAGCTGGTTATGGAGAGATAAGGGTGGTGGAGAGATAAAGCAACAGAGGCTTGTAAACAAGGAACCTTCATGGCTGTACATTGAGCTAACATGTCATATCACCCTTGTTTTAATCTGGAAAGGCAAGTTAGGAAGAGAGGAACTAGAGACACTACCAGGGTTTCTCACAGAAGTGGGTATCTTGCTCTTCCACTCCCTGTCTCCTGCAGTGCCTCCCCCCTCTCCTCAACAACTAACAAAGACTGTGAGGTCAGTTTTACAACCTCAGAACTGCAACTATCACAGTAAGAACCAAGCTTGTTGCAAGGGCAGAGGGAGCTTAAAATTTTGAGTCCCAGTTCTGACCTTGGAGTGCTTCTTTGAAGTCAACAGTGGGATTCCAAATTATCTTGTGGCCATCTAAATAGCTTCTAGCAGCCATAAGATTACACTCTTAAAATGAGTACCTAATGTTATGGATGAATTAATTATTGTTAATATTTTCTTAAGTAACAAAGCAACAGAGCTTTTACTTCTTAGAATCATAGAATCAGAAAACACTAGAGTTGGAGGGAGTCAGAAAGCCATCAGGTCCAACAGCCTAATATTGCAGGACACTATGTTACACCATCCGGCTCAGATAACTGTCCAAATGCTTTTTGAATGTTTCTAGTGAGAGAGAGCCCACAACTTCTTCAGGTAATAGGTCATACTGCTCTGACGGTCAGGAAATTCTTCCTAATGTCTAGTCTAAAACTGGTTTCTTTTAACTTAAGTCCATTATTCCATGTTCTACACTCTGGAATGAACAAGAAGAAAGCTTGTCCTTCCTCTCTGTGACAGCCTTTCAGGTACTTGTAGAGTGCTAGCGTATCTCCCTCAGTCTTCAATTCCTGAGGCTGAACATGCCTAGTTCTCTCAATCTTTCCTCATAGGGTTTTGCCTCCGGTTCCTGAATCATTCTTGTTGCCCTCCTCTGTACTCTTTCTAGCTTTTCTGAATCTTTAAAAACATAGGTGCCCAGAATTGGACACAAAATTCCAGGTGAGGTTAGACGAGTGCTGAGTATAGTGCAAGGGTCAGCAACCCGCGGCTCCGGAGTTGCATGTGGCTCTTTCATCACTCTGTTGTGGCTCCCTGTCGTTCAAAATTCGCGTCACAACCGCCAATGTGCGGTACTCGCCGGCATGCAATTTATTGAACTTTTTGACCCGCAGTAGGCCAACCATGGATAAATCCAAGAAAAGAAATGTTTCAGAAGAAAGCAGAACGTTTAACAGAACGTGGGCAGATTCATTTGCTTTCACTGCTGACGAGACTGGTTTACCAGTATGCTTAATATGTGGTGAGAAATTGGCAAACAACAAAAAGTCAAATGTTGCAAGACATTTCTAGAATAAACACACAGCCTTTGCTGAAGAATATCCAGATGGAGATGAGACAAAAAAAAGCTATTTCAGAACTGATGCGGAAGGTTGAGCTGAGCAAAAATCATTTGAAGAAGTGGATTAAGTCTGCAAATTCAACTACATATGCTAGTTTTGTGGCTGCTCAGGAAATAGGCACAGGAAGCCGTTCATAAATACGAGGAGGACTCAAATAGACATTGAGTATTTTATTTGAAAGTAACCTTCAACCCAGCAGGTTTTTTTTCTGGAGTTCAAAATGTTTTTGTTGCATGCAGAAATAAAAATTTATTTTCTCTGTAGCAGTTCATTGATTTCATAAATGCAACACACGATAGTTTTTTATACATAGCATAAAGGTAAAAAATGATGTAAGCAGTGTTATCTTCATTTTAGATGTCAAAAGGGTTTTGTGTCTCCTGGTGTTTTCTTTTCTGTGGGAAAGTGGTCCAAATGGCTCTTTGAATGTTTAAGGTTGCCGACCCCTGGTATAGTGGAACTGGTACTTCATGTGTTTTGGAAGTGATGCTTCTGTTAATGCAGCCCAAAATAGTGTTTGCCCTATTTTGCAGTGTTTTGCAGCTGCATCAAATTGTTGTAGATCATTTAGCTTGTGTTCTTCAAAAACCTCAGCATCCTTCTTATTTGCAGCATCACTGATCCAAGTCTTCCCCATTTTGTAGTAGTCTACATTTGGTTTCTTGTTACTAAGTGGGGAACTTGGCAGTTGTCCCTATTGAATTTCTTTCTGTTGCTCTCTGCCCAGTGTTCTAACCTATTGAGATCACCTTGTATTTTATTCCTGTCTTCCGGAGTATTTGATATTCCACCCAGCTTTGTGTCATCTGCAAACTTAATTATCTTTCCTCATCTAAATCATTAATAAAAATGTTGAAGAGTCCCAGGACAAAACCCTGTGGCATATCTCTTCTTAATTCCTTGAAAACTAGAATGATTCCATCTTATCATATTTTGATCAAAAACTAGCTTTCTACAATCTGGTGCCCTCCAGATATGTTTTTTTTTACATATAACTATTTTTACTCCTGACCATTGGTCATGCTGGCTGGGGCTGATGAGAGTTATAGTTCTATATGAGGGCACCCTCCTTCATGGATCACTGCCTTGTCGTGGCGAAGGGGCTTGCGTAGCTCAATGAAGCTATGAGCTATGCCGTGCAGGGTCACCCAAGACGGACAGGTCATAGCAGAGAGCTCTGACAAAACGTGATCCACTGGAGAAGGAAATGGCAACCCACTCCAGTATCTTTGCCATGAAAACCCCATGGACATGAAAACCAAAAGGCAAAACGATATGACACCGGAAGATGAGCCCCTCAGGTCGGAAGGTGTCCAATATGCTACTGGGGAAGAGCGGAGGGCTAGTACTAGTAGTGCCAGAAAGAATGAAGCGACTGGGTCAAAGCCGAAAGGACACTCAGTTGCCGATGTACCTGGAGGTGAAAGGAAAGTCCGATGCTGCAAAGATCTTTACTCCATA
>JAIXND010000774.1:7110441-7132103 GCA_023646645.1 Varanus salvator macromaculatus | reverse complement strand
TATGGAGTAAAGATCTTTGCAGCATCGGACTTTCCTTTCACCTCCAGATACATCGGCAACTGAGTGTCCTTTCGGCTTTGACCCAGTCGCTTCATTCTTTCTGGCGCTACTAGTACTAGCCCTCCGCTCTTCCCCAGTAGCATATTGGACACCTCCCGACCTGAGGGGCTCATCTTCTGGTGTCATATCGTTTTGCCTTTTGGTTTTCATGTCCATGGGGTTTTCATGGCAAAGATACTGGAGTGGGTTGCCATTTCCTTCTCCAGTGGATTACGTTTTGTCAGAGCTCTCTGCTATGACCTGTCTGTCTTGGGTGACCCTGCACGGCATAGCTCATAGCTTCATTGAACTACGCAAGCCCCTTCACCACTACAAGGCAGTGATCCATGAAGGAGAAAACATCTATAGAAGCAATATAAAAAGGGCCACAGTATTTAGGCTAAGTGTTAAAAAAAATCCTAAAAAGGTATAGTGTGGGAAAGGCTGCATTCTCCCTTGGTATTGGTCCCATTGTCATACTGCTCTTACAGTCAGAAATTTCCTGATATCTACCTGGAATCCCTACCTGATATCTTCCTAAAACTTTAGCCCCTTATTCAATGTCCTCCATTATGGGATGTTCGAGAAGAGGTCATATCCTTCCACTTTGTGACAACCTTTCAAGTACTTGTAGAGTGCTATCATATCTCTCCTAAGTCTTCTCTTCTCCAGGCTAAATATGGCCAGTTCTTTCAATCTCCCCACATAGGACTTTGTTCCTATTCCCTGGATCATCTTTGTTGCCCTTACCTGAACCCTTTGCAGCTTGTTTGCATCTTTCTTAAACTGTGTGCCCAGAACTGGACACAGTGCTCCAGATGAGATTTAACCAGTGTCAGTTTGGCTCAGAAGGGCCAAACAATTGTGTACACAATTGTGTACAATTGCAGCCCTCACTACTGCAGGTATACTACTGCGGGCAAGAATCCCTCAGAAGAAATGGAGTAGCCTTCATAGTCAATAAAAGAGTAGGAAAAGCAGTACTGCAAGGCGATCAAACCGGTCAGTCCTAGAGGAGATCAACCCTGACTGCTCTTTAGAAGGCCAGATAGTGAAGATGAAACTCAAATACTTTGGCCACCTAATGAGAAGGAAGGACTCCCTGGAGAAGAGTCTAATGCTGGGAACAATAGATGGCAAAAGAAGAAGGGGCCGGCAGAGGATGAGGTGGCTGGATAGAGTCACTGAGGCAGTTGGTGTGAGCGTGAGTGGACTCCGGGGGATGGTGGAGGACAGGAGGGCCTGGAGGAATGTTGTCCATGGGGTCGCGATGGGTCGGACACGACTTTGCGACTAACAACAACAACAACAACCCAGATGGCACCCTGGCCCAACTGGGGCCCAAACTGGACCCCCTCTCCAACCTCCTAGTGACCCCATGACGTCTCCCACACTTGTAGCAGTTTCTTTTTCTCACTCACACTCCAGACACCTCAGCACATATGGACAGGCATGAAAACACACACGTCCTGCTATGCCTTCAACGCCCCCACCCTCACAAACCCAGGATCTTATTTATCCCCAGCATTCCTCAGGCCTGGCCTTATTCAGCTCTACCATTCCAGCAGGTTTTAGGTTAATTGCACAGCATCTGTTTCTGAGACCAGGGAACACTATTACTGGGTTTAAAGAATACATGAGCTAATAATCTGTTAAGAAAAAAGCCCATAACATATTAACAGAAACCTTGGCTTGCATGCAGAAGGTCCAAAATTAGAACCCTCACATTTCCTTCTTTCTCATAGGCAAGTTTTCTATAAGCAGGGAATTTTTGATTTGTAGTGACACTGAGGCATGTGATTCCCTCAGCCATGCATAGGTTCTTTAAAATGGTATTGTAAAAGAGTTCAGCTGCTTGTGAGCGCTAGGCTCAAAATGATTCATGGAAGAGCATCCATCCAGATTATTACTGTTCTGGCATGGGGAAAAAAAAATAACCAGAACCGATTTCCTAATCTCTCATGACCTCTTTGATTAATTTCATCCGAACTATGATAAATGGCTTCCCTAAATAGCCAGCACTGTTTCCCTGTGCCAAATGATTGGCAGTGGTGAATGCAAAGCTGCTGAATTAGCAATTTAGTATTTTGCAAAGATGGGATTTAAATCTGACTTTTTTATTTGATCATGTATGTATATGCTGTTGTTTTGCCTGAATATGTGAGTCACTCTATTTCCCATTTCCTTTTCTAACTGCAGCTGCTTTTTCTGTGTCTGGCAGGTCTCAGTACCCAGTAAAGTATTATGTGTGATGATTGTTTTTGATTACTTTACACAACTCTTTGAGAAACCAGCATCCTTTTAAGGGATACATTTGATGTATCTGGTAGAAGATGAAGGAGACAAGGCAGCTGTCCAAGTTGGTCCCAGTGGAGCAGTAATGCTTTTCTCATGGTTTTCCCACCCTTGTCTACTCTTAATCCCAGCTATAGAGACACCACTCTCATTTTTGCTTTTGTTTTGTTTTATACCTCTAATAAGCGTAGTAGGAATGATTCAGTAGCAGTACTACCATCCATCCTGAAACTGGGGTTATAAGGGTGACTTTGCGGCGAGGGGAGGGACTGTAAAAGATGATGATAATGAAGATGACAGTTGCCACCATAAAGTTACCATTCACAGCCTGTCCACCTGAGTTTAGTAAATCACCCTCTCTTTCAGTCTTATTTGGGAATTTGCAGACATGGCAGAGCCTCTGAACATATGCAGATTACTTTCCTTTCAACTGAATAATCAAGTCAAGTGTATCCTATCTCCAATTGAGGAATTCTAGTTACCAACACCTTAAAAATACTGTTGTCCTGAGGAAACAGACAAAAGGAAGTACTTCACATGTGGTTTAACTAAAATATGAATATGCTGATGGCCACCACATTACACAGGCATTGTTAATCCCGATTGGCCTTCTGTAACGCACTCTATGTGGGGCTGCCCTTGAAGATGGTCCAGATACTTCAGATGGTGCAAAACAGAGCTGCCAGGTTGCTGATGGGGACTGGGCATGGTTCTCATATAACCCCAGTCCTCCATCAGCTTCTCTGGCTCCCCATTGAAGTCCGGACCCAATTCAAGATGCTGGTTATCACCTATAAAGCCCTTAACGGCTTGGGACCTGGTTATTTAAAGGAGCGCTTGCATCCATATCTGCCCTCCCACCCCTTGAGATTGGCAGCAGAGGCCCTTCTCCGGAAACCCTCCGCGGCACCCCACCTATGGAATGCGCTCCCCAGAGAGGTCCGCCTGGTGCCGTCGTTATTTGTTTTTTGGTGCCAGGCCAAGACCTTTTAATTTAAATGTTATTTTAATTGCTAAATATATTTATTCATTTTATATTTGTGCCGGGATGTCTCCTGATTTTTAATGTAATTGTATAGTTGTTTATTTGTTTTGGAAGCTGCCTCGAGGCTTTTGCGAATGGGGCAGCTTATAAATGTTCCAAGTAAATAAATAAATAGTGAACAGTGAAGACTGACCTTGGCACCAAATATTAGAGCTGGGGGTATTTCTGTGTTCATTTTGTGGCTTTAGAATTGTGGAGCTTTTCAGGCAGCTCAGACTTGAGGCTGAGATTCTGGCTGAAACTCAGATTCTTAAGGCATTTTTGTTTATGTATTTAGAAAGGACTCTGAAACAGACATTTTCTTGATGTTTTTGTTTTAATTTTAATAAGACCCTAACAGTTGCAAAGCTGTCTGTCATGTGTGCTGACTCAGAGGAGCCATTGGTGCATGTGGGAGAGCAGGGGGCTCACAGTGAGGATCAAGCCCCAGAGCAGGAGGTTTTCTACCTGGTGCCCATTGTAAAAAGCCCCCCCTCCCCCCAATGAAGTCTTTCAGACAGAACAGACAGAACAAGAGCCGGAACTCAGCAGCATTCCAGCAGGAGCTGATAGTGGGATGGGGGCAGAGGGAGGTGAGCAGGTTACCTTGGAAACAGCAGGACAGGGCAGAGATAACGAACGTGGGAAACAGTCTCCATGGAAATGACAGAAAGTGTGACTAGTGCTCAAGATAGGAGGAGAGCACACTGGGGCAGTTGGAGTCGAGGGAAATCGAAAGGAGGAGGGAGAGAAGCTTGTCTGACCTGCCCGGGGAGGAACGTCCCAGACGGGTCAAGAGTGTTTCATAATCTGAGCCCCCTCAGAAAGAGGGGACAACTTTGCTATTAACATTGTCATTATAAGCTCCTTTGTTGTTTGTTGTCTGCGTAGTTTTGAAGTTTCTTAGAATAAAGGATTTAAAGCTCCAACTGCCAGTTCCTCTGTGTGTGTGTGTGTGTGTGTGGGAAGAGCACCTCAGCCGCATGACACTGTCTGATATTTTTATTTAAAAAACGAAGACTTGTGGATACTGGAAACTGACCTTGAGGCAGCGGTGAGAGAGACAGCTGTTTCCCTTCCTTTGTCCCCCTCACTTTTGTTTTTTTTTTTTTGGTGTAGTCAGAGTTGCCAGATGTGTGAGCTAGGAAATTGCACTCTTTGTTGTCCTTTTTGTTGTTTTTAAGCTGATCTGTAAATGACTTGCTTCAAAGGACAACTGTGCCTCCCAGACAGCTTTGATTGCAGTTGGGATTTTGGGAGGCTATGATTTCCCTAATTTCCATCATTCCTGAGTCTTGAAGGGAGAACAAAGTCTTTGAAACAGAAATAAAATGAGTTAGAAACCATCAGTGCCACCTGTTGGACTTGGAGAAAAAGTGGAAGCTAAAGTCCTGTCTCTCTTTAACAGATTAATCTAAACTAATACTTGAATAGAGATAGAACATGAGTAATAATTATAAAATTTTTAGAAAGATGACTAATGGACCTTATCTATCCCTGTTTCTTGCCTCTTCCCTTCATTCTTTTTCTTTCTTTCTTTTTTCTCTTTTTTGCTGGCCTGTCCTACTCCCTTAACTCTTCTGCTTTAAAGTGTTGTGTTAAATTTTGAGCTTATTTACAGTTATGAAGAAAGATGAAAGGTGGATGTGTGGAGGAGGAGGGGAGAAAGGAGAGAAGAATTATCTCAGGCTGGAAAGTTTGAATAGGATGCTGGAGGGCTGATGATAAATATGAAAAGAAATAATTGTTTAAGTTCCTTAAATTGAATAACAGAGGCACCATTATCTTCCATTGTACAAGGCTATGGTTTTTCCAGGTACAATCTTCTTGTCCAGGTACAATGTACGGCTGTGAAAGTTGGACCATGACGGCTGAGCACTGAAGAATTGAGGCCTTTGAATTGTGGTGCTGGAGGAGACTCCTGAGAGTCCCTTGGACCACAAGGCAATCAAACCAATCAGTCCTAGAGGAGATCAAACCTGACTGCTCTTTAGAAGGCCAGATAGTGAAGATGAAACTCAAATACTTTGGCCACCTAATGAGAAGGAAGGACTCCCTGGAGAAGAGTCTAATGCTGGGAACAGTAGATGGCAAAAGAAGAAGGGGATGGCAGAGGATGAGGTGGCTGGATGGAGTCACTGAGGCGGTTGGTGTGAACTTACGTGGACTCCGATGGTGGAG
This sequence comes from Varanus salvator macromaculatus, assembly GCA_023646645.1. Taxonomy (NCBI): domain Eukaryota; kingdom Metazoa; phylum Chordata; class Lepidosauria; order Squamata; family Varanidae; genus Varanus; species Varanus salvator. The sequence continues at coordinate 7,126,564 of JAIXND010000774.1, read as the reverse complement.
GACAGGAAGGTCTGGAGGAATTTTGTCCATGGGGTTGTGATGGGTCAGACATGACTTCACAACTAACAATAACGACAAGAGCATACCCTGCTACATGTGGAGGCTGGATGACATGTTGGGTCAGTTGTCATGCTGGCTGTGGTGATGGGAATTATAGGCCAACATATCTGGAAGTTAAGGAAGATTGTATTGTACAGTCCCATTCAAGCCTATTGAACAGTCAGTCCTATTAATTTCAGTGTACTTGTGAAAGGGACTTCAGTAATCCCTCTTCAAAAATACAAAGACTAAGCAGTTAGCAAATCCATTCCTTAACAGCTTTTCTTTTCAGGTTTTCTTTTCTTCTTCTACTTCCAATTTTCCCTAGCATGATAGAAACATAGAAACAGAGCGAGTCAGAAGGGGCCTCCCGGGCCATCTAGTCTGACCTCCGGCACCAGCCAGCTCCGTTCATGACATGCCCACCATGTGCATGTCCAACCTGTCTTTGAACACCCTCACTGATGGGGCCTCAACGACCTCCCGTGGAAGCCCATTCCACGCCCTCAGGGTCCTAACTGTCAGGAAGTGCTTCCTGGCATCCAAATTGAACCTTGGCTCCCTGAGCTTTGGTCCATTGGAGCGCGTCCTGCCTTCCTCTGCAGGGGAGAACAGGCATCTCCCCATCTCCATGTGACACCCCCTCACATACCTGTATGTTTCCAACATATCCCCTCTGAGTCTCCTCTTCTCCAAGCTGAAGAGACCCAGTTCCCTCAGTCTTGCCTCATACGGCATCCCCTGCAAACCAGCCACCATCCTTGTGGCCCTCCACTGCACTGACTCCAACCTGGCTATATCCTTTCTGTAATGAGGGGCCCAAAACTGAGCACAATACTCCAGTTGCGGGTGCACCAGAGTCGTGTAGAGTGGTAGTAATACCTCTCTTGATCTAGAAGCCACACTTCTGGCTATGCAACCAAGGGTGGCATTCTTCAGGGATTTTTATCTGTTCATGATGTGACCAAAGTATGGCAGCCTCAGTTTTGTCAATTTTGCTTCTAGGGAAAACTCGGGTTTGATTCATTCTGGAATTCACTTGTTTGTTTTTCTGTCAGTCCAAGGTATTCACAAAGCTCTGGCATCATGTTTCAAATGCACTAAATTTCTTTTCTCCCTTACCATCAAGTAATAAATAGCCATTTTAAGAGACTCAAAATGGTAAGTTTTGAAGTATGTTCAAGCCAAACATGAAATATGGAAAACAAGGAAAGTCATCACATACATGGATAAATGTTACAGGCTTGATTATGCAATAGATGAATCTTGGATGATCATGGTATGATCAAGAGAGTATGTTCAGGAATGTATTTCCTGATACAGCTTTTATAGCAGGAGCTATGACATCATCTACTGGAGCAAGCAACTACATGTTTGCTTGCTGATAATGAGAATTTCAGTTTTAGTGTTTTCTGTGTTGATTAGCTTTAGTTCAAGCCTTGTGGAAAGTGACCTAGTCAGTGAAGTATGCACAATCATGGAGGGGGAAATAAGCCATGATGGTTTATCCCACTCCATGTGTGCTGGTCAAATGCAGGATGGATTTAGGTAATCACGTTTAGCAGCATGACTTGTGTTGTGTGAATCTGACCATTGTGGTTTGTTGCCATAGGCAACAATTCATTCCGACCAGGTTCATATGACATGGCAAGCTACAGTGATATGGGTAATGAAGCAAATCCGCTTCCCAGGCTTGCAACCATCATGCATGTGGCAGGTGATGGGAGAAAAGGGTTTCTAGTAGATTTTTCTGACCAAACATATATGGGATTGCACCCTTAATTATTCACTTAGGATTTTGTTACAAATCCCAGCCATACAGTGGGGATTTGTTAAAAACCTTAGTTTGATTTAAAGATAATTATTTTCTCTCTGTGACCATGTGAACTGGGCACCTCTGCCAGAGAATGCTTGCTCAGTTATTGATGGGAATCAGTTGACACCAGCAGGGGTTCCAGAAAAGCAATGGAGGAATAGAAATTCTAGCAGACCTTGAACTTCTTCTGGTTGACAGTCTTTGTGCCATCTTATTCTAGCATTTCAAACTATCTGCTTGAGCTGCAGGAGAAGGAGGCTAAGTACCAAAATTACTTAGGAACAGAAATGCAAGGATTTCCAGAAGGAAATCAAATAGACCAGGATGAACAATCAATAGAACTGAATGCTTCTATTCATATAGCGCTGCTTGGTGCTTGCATTACATCCACACTGATTCTCACTTTCCACTATAGTACTGATTCATTCATCTTGGAGAGATTTATTTCTAAAATTCACTGCAGTCTGTCTGGGCTCCCCCTTCCCCTGCAAACACACATACCTAATAATGTTAGATATTACTCCCAGTTTGGCTGATTACTTATCACCTCAATTCCTGATCAAATATGGGTAAGCCTATAGAGTTGCAATCCTATGAATACCATGACAAAAATAGTTCTACAATTCCCAGCATTATTCATGCACCATGAGAGTTGATGGGCTTTTTTTCCTGCTTAAACATGTAGTGTGCCTTCAATCACTCAGTCAGGATTTTGTTAGACATACCCCTTAATTTAGTTGGGATTTTTTTAGGAACTGTGATTTGATTTGAAGTTTTGAATTAAATGTCCACAGGATCATCCCTATCTACATGCTAGCTGTACTGTAAAGAAATCCTAATGTAGGGGGAGGTGGGGCTTCCCTTAGAAGATGTTTGGGGGCCTTTTGTGTTAGCAATGCTTAATATGCAATATTCTCAATAATACTATTCTGACTGGTGCTTTTCACTGCCTGGCAGGAGCAAGTGAAAGTGTTGATCTTAAACAGTGGTCTCTATAGCTTTCCCTCCTACAAGTGTCTCAGAAGATAATTTCTAGAAAAAAATTCTGAGAATGTTCTCCCCACTCAACTGTGGAGAACTCTGGCTTCCCCATTTGGTAAAATATCTTCCACTCCACCTGCTCATTTCGCCACTCTCTAACAGTCTGAAGAATTTCTAAAAGTGTTAGAAAACTTCCTCACCCCATGAAACTCTGGGAGCCACAGCACTGTGAAGAGAGTCTGGGAACTGCAGCACTGTAGGAATCTTACAGAATCTTACTTAAAGAATCCTTGGCTTCCTGATAGAACTGCAATGAACCTGTTACATTATCCATGGATGCACATGGAGGGGCAGCAAGCTTTGCCTTCAACCTGACCTTTGCAAGTCATCAGAGTGCCTCAACAGAATCTCTCTATATAAAGATGGAGTTTGTCTCTATGACTGGCAACTGTGGCTTTGCACATGTAACTGTTTTCCTGGATCTGTGTGTGGAAGGGAGACCAGGAAAAATAGTGTGACTTACTCTATTTTGCCCTTACTCTCCTAAGAGACTCTCCCCTGTCACAAAGCAGAAATATTTCTTTTCTGGGCTTCTTCTAGCAACAGCCTAAAATGATTTGAGTTCTCCCCTGTAGTCACTTATATAGTGTGGAGGTTAGTAACTAGACATGGAGTGGGCAGCACCTTAAGGAAAAAGACCAATAACACACAAATGTTTACTGGAAAAAGTTTGCTAACTGGGAAAAGGTTTTAACGTATGAATGAATGCTGTTGGATGCAAGGGGTCTGGAGCTGCACACTTAGCTCAATGAAGCATGACAGGGTGAGTGACAGAAAAACTGTACTTTATTCATGAGAGTAAAGTTTGATCACCTTGAAATGACAACCCAGAAGGCATGGCAGAGTCCCCTTTTGTACCTTTGCGAATCAGGCAGTGATGACAGCTCCTTATTGGGTTGAAATTCCTGCCATGAGAGCTGATTGGCACATTTGAATTCAGGTGGTTTCTGTGCTTACCTGGGAGGTTTGGGCAGGAAGCTGGAGAAGAATTCCTGTTAATCCCTGACTGGAGGCTTCAGTTGCCTCCATAATACTTGATGATGTGACCAGGCTTAATGCCAGGTAGCCAGGTATATCCTAGATAACTCACACATGAAGGAAAGAGGATCAAACCCATAAAAGCAATAGCATAATAAAAATTAACAGGAAAAAATAAACTTAGCTATCCTAATATAACAGTGACCCTGATTTTTTTGGTTTGGTTTGGTTTGGTTTTTTTATTTCATGTTTCTTCCCAGCAATATGTTACTATCACAGGGTGAGGACTGTGGCCCATGGGCCAGATACGGCCCACCAAGGTCATTTACCCAGCCCACCTGAGAGCTTTCGGACTCGTTCAGAGAAAATGATCTCCAAACGAGTCTGAAAGCTCTGAGCCGGTGCAGACGTTCTCTGAAACTCTTTCAGTTTCAGAGACTAGCAGAGAGCCGATGCACATGCCAAATTGTAATAGCTCACTTCAACTGCATGTGGACTGGCTCTTCCCCGTATTGCACGCGTGCACTGTCTCTGAATACAGAGTGGGAATACAGAGCAGGAATATAGAAGAGAGGAGGGTGGTGGAAAGAGAGAAAGAAATGAAGACACTAAAAAAAGAAGGTAAGAAAAATGTAACTTTTAAAATCTGTTTTTAACTATGTGAGCTGCGGGCCAAGCTGCATCCAAGCCACAGCCACCTGACCGAGCCTGGAGTTGGACAGGTCAAGGCGGAGTGGGAGTGGGGCCACGGCTCCCGTGCCTCTGCCATGGACTTCTCTGGGCAAGCTGCCACCGCCGTCGATCGGCTGCCATGCTTCTTCCTCCTGTGGTGGGGAGAGGCGGGAGGCACCCCGCTCAGCCAGCCATGGCCCCATGCCTTGCCTCCCCTCGCCTTGGAAAGCAGCCATTACCTCCCTCCTCACGGCCCTCTCCCAGCAGGGGGACGCCCTGCGCTTGCCTTTCTGGCCTCCTGCTCCTGTGAGGGGACCTTCCTCTGGCTCAGAAGTGGGGGAAGTCTTCCTTTTAACCTCCAACTAGGATAGTATTTTGGGCTTCTGACTTTTATATTTTAATGACAGCCTGTTCTTTTATAACTCCGTCCATATATGAGGGCTCACCTTTACACTTGATTTCTATCTGTTGAGTCCCTTTGTACTTCTTCTGTCCTTCTTACCAACTGCGTTCTTGTTTCCTTCAGAAGAGACTTTTCAGCCCCTTTAACTAAACAAATCCTCACTTAACCTCTCTGAACATCTGTTGAACTTCCTGCATGCTCCCTTATGTCTTTTTTTCAGCAGACATTGTGGTACCATGAGCCACCTGCAGACCTTTGGATTCCTGAATGCACATCCTCATTCCAAACAACCGTTCGCTAAATTTTTGACCCTTTGGGACCACAACACTAACAATAATCCCATTTAACCAAACCACAGAACATACAAAAATATAAAACAGTATTCTTCCTTCACAGCTGGCTGCATGCATGGGAACCCTTGAGAGATGTTCAACTGAGTGAGCATAAAGTTGAGGCAGAACTTGCTTCTCCAGTTCATACATTCAATAGCCCCAAATCAGAAATGATGAAAGAATTCATTCATTCGGATTACTGAGAGAAGCAATGACACTTAAACTGCTATAAAACCAATATATCTATGCTATGTCAATATATGCTTAAATAAAGCAAAAGCTGCAGTTTTACCACTAACAGGCCAGGTTAAATCCTAAAGGGTTCATTGTAGCCTGCTTATGAATGTGACACAAGAAGCAGAATTTAGAAAAATGGATGGTATAAATTCAGACTGAAGATGAAAGGCTTCTCTTCATGAAGTGTTTTACCTGGCATTTAAGTGAGGCTTTGTCTTCCATTTTCTTTGTGGTATTATGAGTGTGACCTTCCATGTGGTTTTTCCAGGTTTTTTCTTTCTCTGCCTTCCTGTATATTTCATTACAAAACTACAATATAGTTGTAGTGAAGCACAATTGCTGAAATATACTTCCATATTTTCATGCAATAGCTGAAAGTTAGCTGATTATCCCTTGTTTTTTAAAAAGGCTGCAACAATGACTGCAATGCAAAGAAAAGGGTGAGGCCCTGAAGGACAACACCAAGTAAAACCCCTGCAAGCTACCACGAGTGAAGAATCACCTGCAGACTATAAAAGGCTTGTGTAGAGAAGCTGGAATGGTACCATTAACCCAGGGAACTTTTGCAGATAGCACTCAAAATTTTACCAGCATCTGCAATATGAAATGGAACTGTACATTTCATTATCTTCAAATGCTACTATCCCATCCCCACCACATTATTCTGAGAGTATAGGCTGCAACCTAATGCCTTCTGATTGTTTTGAGCTTCGTTTCCTATTGGCCACAGCCAGCATGGCTAATGGTCAAGAATTCTGTGAGCTGTTGTCTAAAACTTCTGGAGGGTACTAGACTGGGGGAAGCAGGTGTAGATCATGGCAATCCTGGAGCAGTTTGTGGACAAAAGCCATATAATACAGAGATGAAATTGCATTCTATTTCAGATATCCATTTCATATATTTAACTGGCTAAGTTAAATTTACTCCCCCACCCCCATACACACTAAAACTGGAACTTGGCTATCAAGGACAATATTGATACTGCTTAAACTCTTGAGCTTTATTTAGCCATTTCCTCATGTTCTACATGCTTTCCATCCTTGATGAGCTCTTTATTCTGTCACCTCTAATGAGATAATGTTCCAAGCTCTTGGCCCATTTGGCATGACAAACAGGTGATTTGCAAGTATAGTATCATTAGAAGAGCTCTCCAGCCTGTTTCCTTTGAGGCTTATGAAAAGCTCTTGTGAACCTATTGGGTAATACTGAGCACTGTGAATCAGAGATGGTGCAACAGTTACTTATTAAAACTGCCAGCAGTGATTACTGGAGTGGCACACATCAGATGTTCGACATTTATGCTTGTGTCTACTCTGAGGATTGATGTTAAAAATGTTGTTCATTTGAAGTTAACATGAGACAGGCACAATGCCAGGTCATTCATGGCTTCTAGATCAAGAAAGTATTGCTGCCATTCTATACAACTCTGATGCGCCCACAACTAGAGTAATGTGTTCAGTTCTGGGCTCCATATTATAGGAAGGGTATAACCAGGTTGGAATCGGTGCAGTGTAGAGCCATAAGGATGGTGGCCAGATCGCAAGGAAAGCTGTGTGAGGCAAGACTGGGGGAAATGGGTCTTTTCAGCCTGGAGAAGAGGAGTTTCCAAGGGGATCTGTTGGTGACATATAGGTATGTGAGAGGGTGTCACATGGAGGTGGGCTGAGACCTGTTTTCACCTGTGGAAGAGGGCAGGATGCATTCCAATGGAACAAAGCACAGGGAACCAAGGTTCAGTTTGGATGCTAGGAAGTACTTCCTGACAGTGATGACCCCTAGGGTATGGAATGGGCTTCCAAAGGAGGTGGTTGAAGCCCCATTGGGGAAGATGTTCAAGGATAGGCTGGACATGCACATGGCAGGCATGTCATGAGCAGAGCCGGCTGGATCCAGGGATCAGACTAGATGGCCTGGGAGGCCTCTTCTGACTGTTTCTCTGTTTCTCTTCACTGCAGATGCACAGAACCCTCTGAGCTCAGAGGCTTATGTGCATCCAGTGCTCTGAGAGAGCCAAGGCAGTAGCCATGCTGTCATTGTGTACTGAGCATCTCATCGAAATGGCCATTTTCAGCCAGCACCATACAGCACCAGGGAGGAAGAGGAAAGGCCTTATCTAGATGATAGAATTTCTTCTTGACCAGATATGAAAATGTCACATTGGAATTCAGTTAGGTCAAGAAAATGAGTTTAGTAGAGGCTAGGAAAGACTTTTGTACAGATGAACTTTTGACCCTTAGACAGCCATCTAGAGGAACATAGGTTCATTTGGATTCCCACATGCAAAGTTGAAAAACTGCTTTGGCTTCAGACTAGGGATTTGTGTTTGAATGTCGCACCCCTCCCTCAGTCAACACAGAAAGAATTGTATCAGCTGCTGCTCTAAGGTCCTAAAACTAATCTTGGAAAAGGGCAGCAAAGGCATTCTGAAGGTCAAGAAGGGGAGAAAAAAGGGTCAACCAGGATGTGATGTATCCCTGTGGCAATCTAGCCTCCTTCCCACCCAGTCTGAAATGATACAGCTAAGTGACAGAAATTGGCAAGGCAGGATCATGGTGGAAAAGAGCACCTCCACCACTCCTCCTATCCTGTATAGTGTACTAGAAATTCTTCAAGTATGGAGACCTACAGACATCCTCATTGGATTGCACCCTAAATGCCTTAGAGTTTAAGAGAGAAACTTGGAGGACCAAAACCAGAACCAGACTACATTGGCTGCTGGTCTGAAGGCAGTTCCACACATTCATTGCAAGCCAGAGAGGAGTGCTTCCCACTTAACCCACTTTTAATTGTTTGGGGAACTTTTGCTTCTGAAAGTCCCTAGGGACCTGAACCCACTTAAAGTAGCTAGGTGTACTTCAGTAATCTCCTTACCTATCCCAAGATGAAAACCACTTCACATTGTTCATTTTACTTTTCCCAGATCAAACCAGGTTCACCTTGCAGGAAAAAGACCTGCAAATAGGAGTTCAGTAGTTGCACCTTCTTTCTGTCATCAAGCAGTGGATGACCCATTTCCTTGTTGTTAGATAGATAGATAGATAGATAGATAGATAGATAGATAGATAGAAACTTTATTGTGGTCAAAGACCAACTCCATTCAATCAATACATAGATTTAAAAAAGAAGAAAATACATAGAAGGTTGTCTGTCTTAAAACCCTACTCAGATTAATAAATATTTCAACACAATATCACTCATCTTAAATCGGTGACATTCCCAGACTTTGACCTTGTCCAACTAGGTAGGGCCACGCTCCCTCAGGATCTGTCTTCTGACACCCATCACAGCTGTAAAGAATTTAGTGACACTGTATGTTATTGTTGGGTTAGCGTCAGACAGCAATATATAAATACCGTATTTTTCGCTCTATAAGACGCACTTTTTCCCCCCTCAAAAGTAAGGGGAAATGTCTGTGCGTCTTATAGAGCGAATGTGCCTGACACCCGGGACGCTACCCGCCCGCCGGCACCACCAGGCCGGCATGTGCTCGGCGTGCCCTGCTCCACCTCGCACTCCGGGAACTGATCACCCCCACTGGGAAGCTCCGTGCCACCGTCGCCCCACTGCCCCGCGCCATTGCTCTGCGCCGCCACGCACCATGCCACCACCACTGCGCACCACCACGCGCGGCCGCCCCACACCGCCACCGCGCACCGTCGCTCTGCGCCACCGCCGCTCGAGCACTGCCATCCCGTGCCGATCCGCCACCCCCCCCCCACGCCACTGCCACGGCAGGCACAGCTTTAGAAGCACAATCCTTCTAAAGCCTCTGCCGCCCACACTGTCATCCCGCATTGCCATTCCACGCCGATCCGCCACCCCCCCCCCCCATGCCACTGCCGCGGCAGGCACAGATGACGCTTTAGAAGCACAATCCTTCTAAAGCCTCTGCTGCCCGCACTGTCATCCCACGCCAATCCGCCACCCCCTCCCCCACGCCACTGCCGCGGCAGGCACAGATGACGCTTTAGAAGCACAATCCTTCTAAAGCCTCTGCCGCAGGCACTGTCATCCCGCACTGCCATCCCGCGCGCCGATCCGCCACGCCCCCCCCCCCCATGCCACTGCTGCATTGGAAGCACAATCCTTTTATTAAAGTTTAACAGGTTAAGAAACAGTATACATTGAAGCAGCGTTCTCTTTGAGATGTGAGAGAAGCAATTGACAATGTAAAGAGCTGGATCCAAACTTAAGCTTCCCCTCCTTCCATTCCTTTCAGAAAGAATTCAGCCCTGAAGGTGGCCCCTGCTGCGTGAGGACTAGACAGCAGGAATGCTGGACACTTCTGAATTGGTCCACTTGTTTAGCCTGTCATATCCTGTTGGTGCCAAGGACACCCCTTCCATCTCCTCCCCACCACTCTGAAATGTCTCCCTCCTTTTCCAAAGAGGGCTGGTTCTCTAGCCATGTACCAGCACTCTAGGACAATTTTTAAAAAGGGATCTGGAAAATTATATGCTGCTTTGCTTTCTGTTGGTTCTGCGTAAATTGATTGAAAGTGTTATTCAGGATAGATTCAGTTAACATATAGAAGAACTAGCCCTGCTTTAAAAGAAGCAACATGGCTTCCGCAGGGGTAAGCCTGTCTTGCTAATCCGGTAGAATTCTTTGAGAGTGTCACTACTACACATGGACTGAGCAGTCAAATAGACATTGTTTCTTCCAAAAGCCTTTTGATAAAATCCATCAACAGACTCTTGAGAAAACCTAGCAGTGATGGAATAAGGGCTGTGTGTGCACACACATGTTGTCCTATGGATCAGTAACTGATTACAGAATTGAAAGCCAACATTGAGAATGCATGCATGGTATTCTCACAAGATTCTGCATTAGGATCCGTGCTTTTCAACCTGTTCATAAATGGTCTGGAATTAGAAGTGAGCAATAAAGTAGCCAAGTTTGCTGATGATACTAAAATGAAACATTTAAAAGGGATTGTGAGGAATTCCAGTGGGATCTCTCTGAGCTGGGAAAAAGGGCATCAGAACGGCAAATGCTTTCAGTGTAAGCAAGTGTAAAGTTAGCATGCTGGGGGGAAAGAATTTCATCTTCAAGTATAAGCTGATGGAATCTGAACTAGTGCTGACAGACCAAGAAAGGGTCTTGAGAATGTGGGGGACAACTTGATGAAAATGTCAAATGTTAGGAGGAAATGCCATAATTAGGAAAGGAATTGAAAATCAAATTCCCAAGATCATATTCCTCTTACACAAATCTTTAATATGACCATACTTAAAGTATTGTGTACAGTGCTGGCCACCCACACCTGAAAAATGACATTGTTGGAAAAAGTGCAAAGAAGGGCAACTAAAACAATCAAGGGATTGGAGCAGCTCCCCTATCAGACTTTGTTACAACAACCAGGATTGCTTCTCTTAGGAAAATGATGAGTAATGGGAAGCATGGCAAAGATGTTCAAAATTATGCAGGGTGTGAAAAAGTGGAAAGTGGGACATTTTCCTCCTCTCTGAAAAAAAAAAAGGGTTAATCCCCATGAAAACACCCATCACTCCTTTGTTCTGAAAAAAAAAAAAAAAGATTCAACAGCAGAAGTGTAGTGAGCTTGAAATATCTTTTGGGAATGGAAGGGAAGTTCCCCACAATTCAGCTTTGTCTTTCAAGGGTTGGGCCTTTTAATACCTCATGGATAATTAACTGGGACTTCTAAATGCTTAACAAAAACAATGTGGATATAAAGTTCCCTTCCCAATTGAGGATACAAGAAACACAATTATTATAGTGATCTCTGCAACTGTGCAAATGTTAGATTTTCATGCCCTTGGTCCAGAGGAAGAAATGACACACAAGAGACCACTGAGTGAACATTTCTCTTGACTCAAAAGGATGCGTAGATGCAGCCCGAGTTTCTTAAGCATCACTTTTAAATATGAAAAAAAGAGAGAGAGAAAAGTTGGAGGATTGAATTTAGGTCTCTCCTCATTGCTCACCTCTGTCTAAGACAGAGGCAAGAAAAACCAGAGAGAGCAGGTATGCTGGGGGTGTGCAATCAAAAGAATATTTACAGTTTATTCAGACCTACAGGAAATACATGTGGCATTGAAGGGACTGCAGAGATGAATTCTATACAAGATGTTTTCATCCCCTAACAGTTACATGCACAGTCTGTGGGGGATGGGGGGGTCATGCACACAGTATGCTAGAGGCACATGAGAGTAAAGCAACTGGGATTAAGAGATCCCAACACATCCCATAGTTTATTAAATAGTTCAGTAAACCATTTGATTTTTTTCTTGTTTTCCTCCTCTAAAAACTAGGTGCGTCTTATGGTCAGGTGCGTCTTATAGAGCGAAAAATACGGTATATTGTTGTTCCATATGGCCTGGGAAGCAATTCATCAGTGGGGAAATGAGTGCAGTGCAAATATCCCTATAGAATGTGTACCTCAACAGGACATGCTCTGTGGTTTCTATCTGTTCCATACCACAGGGGCAAAGACACTCTGATCAGGGGATCTTTTTGTATCGTCCCTCCAAAACTGCTGAAGGGAGTCCATTAAGGTAGGCCAAGGAAAAAGCCCGTCTGTGTTTATGGAGTTCCAACTGTTTGAGATAGGGTGCAGCTATTACAATGTGTCTGTAGTCCTCCCTAAGATAGAATTCAGGAGCTCTATTGAGATTGCTTTGTCTTTCAATGTCTGCTATGTGCTGCTTGATGGTTTCCGTTTCCTGATCAAAGCCCATATTTAGTACAGTCCGCAGGGGGAGGCTCAAGAGGGCTATTTTCTGTCCAATTGATTTAATCCAGTTGGATTTGAAGTTGTCTTGCAGGATTAGTGGAGCAAGGCCAACTGGAAAGTACACCAATCTGAACCACTGCACAAGAATGGCCCCCCAGATCCTAGTTTCAATTTGGATCTGACCAGTCTCCAATCTTATCTTTGCATTGGAGACATCCCTAGGAACACCCAGTATTGCCCTCAGAAATTTTGATTGGACATATTGTAGCACTTGGGCATTCGAAAAAGGCCCCAGTTGAGATCCATACAGTAGTTGGGATAGTACTTTTGCTTGGTATAGTTCAGGGGTCAGCAACCCATGGCTCCAGAGCCGCATGTGGCTCTTGAACTCCTCTGCTGCGGCTCTGTCACTCAAAACACTCGCTGGCACAGCCACTGATCAGCTCAAAGCTCCACTCAGGAACGCAGTGCTAGCTAGTTAAGTAAATCAGCTAGTTAAGTAAATTGCTACATTCCTCTGCTAAACAAGCTTCCTGCAGGCTCTCAGGTATGACCTAAATCATATCCCTGATGAATATACAGTGAAGGTGACAAATAGATTTAAGGAATTCGATCTGATAGACAGAGTGCCTGAAGAACTATGGACGGCGGTTCGCAACATTGTACAAGAGGTAGCAACTAAAACCATCCAAAGAAAAAGAAAAGCAAGAAAGCAAAATGGCTGTCTGAGGAAGTTTTACAAATAGCTCAGGAAAGAAGGGAAGCAAAAGGCAAGGGAGAAAGGGAAAGATACATCCAATTGAATGCAGAATTCCAGAGAATAGCTAGAAGAGATAAGAATGCTTCTTAAATGAACAGTGCAAAGATATAGAAGAAAACAATAGAATAGGGAGGACCAGAGATCTCTTCAAGAAAATTGGAGATATGAAGGGAACATTTCATGCAAAGGTGGGCATGATAAGGGACCAAAATGGCAGGGACATAACAGAGGCAGAAGAGATTAAGAAGAGGTGGCAAGATTACACAGAGGAACTATTCAAGAAAGAGCTTAACATCCCTGATAACCATAATGGGGTGGTCACTGACCTCGAACCAGACATTCTGGAAGGTGAAGTCAAATGGGCCTTAGGAAGTCTGAGCAACAACAAAGCTAGTGGAGGTGACAGCATTCCAGATGAGCTATTCAAAATCTTAAACGATGATGCAGTTAAAGTGCTACACTCAATATGCCAGCAAATTTGGAAAACTCAACAGTGGCCACAGGATTGGAAAAGGTTTGCATTCCCATTCCAAAGAAGGGCAATGCCAAAGAATGTTCAAACTACCACACTATTGCACTCATTTCACATGCTAGCAAAGTGATGCTCAAAATCCTATAAGCTAGGCTCCAGCAGTATATGGACTGAGAACTACCGGAAGTACAGGCAGGATTTCGAAGAGGGAGAGGAACTAGAGATCAAATTGACAACATACGCTGGATCATGGAGAAAGCTAGGGCATTCCAGAAAAACATCTACTTCTGCTTCATTGACTATGCTAAAGCCTTTGATTGTGTGGATCACAACCAGTTGTGGCAAGTTCTTAAAGAGATGGGAATACCTGTCCATCTTATTTGTCTCTTGAGAAACCTATATGCGAGTCAAGAAGCAACAGTGAGAACTGGACATGGAACCACTGATTGGTTCAAAATTGAGAAAGGAGCTCCCTGTTCAGCCATGCTCACTTCTTTAGATGTCTCCTATTTTTCATTCTCATTGGAATATTGTGCAATTTTATGAGTTTTCCTTTTTCAGAATCTCCCATTGAGAGCTTCTACCCATCAGGTTAACATTTCTCTGAGATCTCACACAGAAGGACTGCCTATTGGTATTTAAAATATTTCCTAGCCAATATGAGTAAGTACAACACAGAATTAGTGGCCAAGGATTTTTTTTTAATCACCATAAAGAACATGCAAGATGATTCTTGCCTCTGCTTTATAATACTTACTGTTTTTAAGCCATGCTCATGTAATTTATTTTAGCTGTTGTTGATCATTCTGGTTCCTGATTCCTAGCTGAGTACAGCAGATTAGAACAAGGTGTCCCAGCTGGTCTAGGGCCTTTGAAAACAAGCAGCCAAGCTCCCAGGGAGTGAGCAGTTAGGAAAAGCAAACAGTTGTTTGATGGAGGAATCTGGTGGAGGATTTTGGTGGGGTAAGTCAGCAGGGAGGTCCCTTACATTCACCCCCCTTTTTTTTTCTTTATTTCACCTTAGTTCACCCACACACACTTGTTTTTCTCCATGTAACACACTCCCATTTACTTGTAGGACTGTGTTGTTAGCCTTTAGTGAAGACAGGACAAAGCATCAGTTGTCACAACTCCCCCCACGCCAAGGCAAAACCACTAACGTTGCATGAACATTAGACCAAGGAGACTCCACAGTGGTGCTGACCTGTAACAATTCTTCAAGGTTTGTTTTCTTACCCGAGAGCAACATGGCTACACATGCAACAAGTGCAAGATAGAAGCCCTGTTAGAAGAAAAAATGAGAAAACTGCAGCAGTGAGTGTTCATCTTCATGGTAATAAAAGGAAACAAAGTATTCCTAGACAGTGGGGAGGAGCAGCAATGAGTAAGTGTTGTCCAGAAGCAAGAAGAGCATCAGCAAGCTGTGACAGAAGAAGAGAACCCTCAGGGAATGGAAAATGAGGAAAATGGAACAGGGGGACAGTTAGATGCAGAAGACTTAGAAGACACTCTGCACCAGTGGAAGCAGTGGAACTCTCAAACCATTTTAAGTCACTGGAGGAAGAGACATGTGAGAGAACTATATGGCACACCAAGTAATTCTAAAAAGAGTCAAAAGGCCAATCAAGAAAGGAAAAAGATACCAAAGTTTGCAACAACAAAAGGAGAAGGGTGATAGTTGTGGGAAATTCCCTACTGTGTGAGATGGAAAAATATGTATGTCACTGATGACTCAAAGAATCATCAAGCATGCTGTCTCCCTGGTACCAAGATTAAAGATATAAGCAACAACTTCATGCAACTCATACAACCCACTGACAAATACCCCTTCCTTCTCTTCCATGTGGGAATTAATGACACTGCCAGGAGAAACTTTGATGAAAATCAAAACCACTGGAGCCCAGATAGTCTTGTCCCCAGTCCTATCAGTATGTGAAAGAAGCAATGTTAGGGAAATAAAAATCCTTCAAATGGATGATTGGCTTAGATGGTGGTACTGTAAAGAGAGATTTGGATTCTGGGACCACATGCTAAGTTTCCTGGAAGATGGACCCTTGGGAAATGATGGGCTGTACCTCACAAAGAATGGAACAGAAAGTATGTGTTTGGCCATTACATGAAAAAGTTCATCAGGAGGGTTTTAAATTGAAACATATAGGAGAGGGAGACATGCAACATGGCATGCCATCACCAGACAGAGACTTATATATTTCAACAGAGAAAAAATCTCAAGCATGGCCCAACACCAGGCTCCTAAAAAGCATAGGAAGAAAACCAGGGCACAATGAGAATTAACTTCATGGTCTATATACCAATGTCCAGAGTATGGGAAACAAACAACACAAATTGAGCTCATAGTACATGCAGGCAATTACAATCTTATAGGGATAATGGAAACTTGGTGGCATGACTCACATGACTGGAACTCTACAATTGATGGATGCAACCTGTTCAAGAAAAATAGAAAGGACAAAAGGGGAGGTGGAGTAGCACTGTATGTAACAGACACATATATCTGTGCAAAAAACAAACAAGCAAACAAACAAGCAACAAGATGAACTTAGTAGCCCCACTGAAAGCATCTGACTTAATTTAGAGGGAGCAAAAAAAGAAGAAGAAGAAGAAGAAGAAGAAGAAGAAGAAGAAGAAGAAGAAGAAGAAGAAGAAGAAGAAGAA
>JAIXND010000774.1:7080197-7110431 GCA_023646645.1 Varanus salvator macromaculatus | reverse complement strand
AAGAAGAAGAAGAAGAAGAAGAAGAAGAAGAAGAAGAAGAAGAAGAAAAACCCCAGTTGGCATTTATTACCAACCACCCAGTCCAAAAGAGGTTAAGGACTCAACCTTTGAAAAGCAACTTGCCAGCATTTCCAAGAAGAATGATGTAGTCATCGGGGGGGGGGGGGGGGGCTTCCATTTTTCTGATATATGCTGGGAGGCAATTTCTGCCAAACATGGCTAGTCCAAAAGTTTCCTGACCTGTTGCCAACAACTTCCTCTAGCAGAAGGTAGAGGAAGAAACAGGAGGATCAGCTACCCTTGACTGATGGCCTGGTGGACAAAATAGCAGTCACGGGAATTCTGGGGGAAAGTGACCATGCAATACTTGAATTCTCTATTATAAAGGAGACAAAGGATAACTGCAGCCAAACATATATCCTGGGACTTCAAGAAACCCAACTTTAATGAACTCAAAACAATGATAAACTGAGTACCATGGCAACTCTTCCATAAGGGAAAAGGAGTCCAAGAAGTGTGGGAAATATTAAAAAAGGAGATTCACCAAGCACAACTATGAACAATTCCAACAAGAAAAATGTGTAGAAGTCAACAGAGGTAGCCCATGTGGCTCCATAAAAAGTTATGTATGACAACCTGAAAGAAGAAAAGAACATGTACAGGAAGTGAAAGCATGGGCAGGACACAAAGGAAGAGTATAAACAAACAGAAGGAATGGCAGGTACAGCATCAGGAAGGCTAAAGCAGGAAACGAACTGAGATTAGCGGGGGATGCTAAGAACAACAAGAAAACCTTCCTCAGATACATCTAAAACAAAAGACATGTGAAAGGGAAAGGTGTCCAGCTACTTCAAGTGGATGGCACAGTGAGTGGGGTGCTGCAGGGCTCAGTCCTGGGTCCAGTGCTCTTCAACATCTTTATTAATGATTTAGATGAGGAAGGACAAGGAGAGATAATCTGAACTGCAGATGATATAAAACTGATTTGAATAACAAACATCCTAGAAGACAGACTGAAGATCCAGGGTGATTTTGATAAACTTGAATGCTGGGTTGAAAGCAACAGAATGAGTTTCAATAGGGACAAGTACCAAGTCCTCCACCTAGGAAAAAAAAATAAACTAAATGCATTGATACAATATGGGGAATACATGGCTCGAGAAAACTGAAAAGAAAAAGTTGGAGGAATTGAGAACAACAGGCTAAATAGCCGCAAACAGGGCAAATGCTATTTTGGGATGAAGTAGAATAGAACTATTACTTCCAAATCACAAGAAGTAGTAGTTCCCCTATACTCCTCACTAGACAGACTTCATCTGGAATACTGTGCCCATTTCTGGGCACCAAGATTTAAGGAACATGCAGAAAAATTAGAAAGGGTCTGGAGGAGGGCATCAAAATTGAGGCAGTGTTATTATCTCCTAATAACACTTCCTTATTAGGAGAGATTGAGAGAACTGGGTATGTTCAGCCTGGAGAAGAAAAGACTGAGGGGAGATGTGATAGCCCTCTATAAGTACTTGAAAGGCTGTCACAAAGAGGAAGGTCAAGTTCTTTTGCTGATCCAGAGTGCAGGAACAGAATGATCATGTCAAATTGTGACAACCCAAATTCAGGCTAGATACTGGGAAAGGTTTCTTCACAGTCAGAGCAATATGACAGTAGAACCAGGTGCATAGAGAGGTGGTGGGCTCTCCCATTCTGGAGACTCAAAAAGAAACTGGACAGCCCTCTGAGTGGGTTGGTATAAATTAGTCTCCTGCAACAGCAGGGGGTTAGACCAGATGGCCTTCCTGGCCCTTTCCAACTCTACTTCTATAATTCTATGACTGATTGATTGATTGATTACTCTGAGGTCTTCAAAGTGAGCTTTCTGGATATCCATCTGGCTATCTTCAGCTTTCGCAGTGTAAACTCATCAAGTGTACCTTTTTCTTTTTGTTCAGAATTAAGTCCATCCCTATGTTCTTTCTAGCATATTGTGAAGGGTTCCTTGCAAAAGGAAAAAAGCAGGCTATAAATATAATGTTATGATAATGATAATGCAAGCAAGGCAAGGATTTGTTGTGGACCATTGTTAGCTGAGCTAGACTTGACAAAGTTGTCAGGAAGGTGATAGTACTCCTTACTAGTATGACTGTCTTGCATTTAAGTTTTATAATTATTTTGGCTGGGCAGCCTACATTTTACTGATATAACAAGATCATTTGTTATGTCAACAAGATCATTCTTCTTCTATCCTCAGCTTTTGAAATAGCTACAGGTGTATTCACATTCAATCATGACCCCCTTCTGGTCATCCTCATTGTGCCATGGAATATTATTCTTAATTAACAACATGTTTGAATCCTGGCAGATGTGTACTGCATGCCTTGGGTGCCCTGTGAAGGCAAATATTATATTCCTTGTGGCAGACAAAGGTAATTTATAGGATTTGGAGAGCCACATTGCCCCTGGAAGCCACCAAGGGCTGCAGCACTCCCATCACTGAGATTGCTCCTGCAGCTGTTGCAGTTTCAGCCATGAGAGAAAAGTACCCATGATCTGAGAAGGAAATAGGGCTTACAGAAATCACACACCTTGTGTTTACAAGGTGATTACAATTATCCTCCTGGGAACGGAATTCTGCTTCTAAACAAGGCAAATACTCTGTTCATGCTTTACTTTCTGCCAAAATCTCTCCCTCCCTCTCTCTCTGCTGTCTCTCAGCTGCTGCAGCAAATGGAACAACATCCATATGATGATGTGTATGAGAGTAATTACTCATATCTTTAGCAGCTCTCCAGGAGTCAGTCAATTTTTTTTTCCAAGTCCCATGTGATGATGCTGAGGGACCTCTAACATGCAATGCACATGCTCTGCTGATTATACATTCACCTTTATTCTATAGGTAACCATTTGCTTGTATTGGAGTAAGCAAGATGCTACACTTGCTATTACGATCAGGGCAAGAGTTAAATTTTAACTGGGAAGACACGGAGGTGAGTGATTGTTGTTGGGGACTCCCTGCTGAGGGGCACTGAGGCGGGGGTGTGCCGCCCAAACCTGGAGACAAGGGAGGTTTGCTGCCTGCCAGGCGCACGCATTTGGCATGTGAAGGACAGAGTGGAGCATCTTGTTCGCTCTGGGAGTAACTAGCCGCTCCTGGTGATCCATGTGGGCACAAACGACATGGCCAGGCAGGGTGTGGTCGGGATCTCCAGGGACTCCGAGGCCTTGGGGAAGAAATTCAGGGAGCTAAAGGCCCAAGTGGCCTTCTCATTGATTGTACCAGTCTGGGGATTTGGGCCAGGAAGGGACAGGAGGGTCTCCAAGGTGAATGACTGGCTTAGCGTGTGGTGCCATAAGGAACACTTCGGGTCCTTTGACCACAGCACTCAATTTCTTGCCAATGCACTTCTGGCAAGGGACAGGTTACACCTCACAAGGATGGGGAAAAGGTCCTTTGGAGATGCTGTAGTGAACTTTGTCCGGAAGACTTTAAACTGAACTGGGGGGGAGGGGTTCAGGCCCCCCAGAAATGTGTCTGCACTGGACAAGTGTGGGGAGAGGATCAGGGCTCTGGGAGCAGGGTTTTAGAGGTACTGTAGGGACTGACAGGACTCCTACAGAGAGGGGCCAGGTATCAGGGAGGATGGGAGGAAGGAAGAGGCTGGGAACTCCAAGAAAAGGAAGCAGTGGGAAGAAGTTGAGGTGCATGTACACCAATGCTAATAGCATGGTAATAAGCAGGAAGAGTTTGAAGCTCTCCTGGGAATAGGAGGGTATGACCTGGTGGGAATCACAGAAACTTGGTGGGATGAAAGGCAAGTCTGGAATGTGAACATAGAGGGGTATGACCTTTTTAGAAAGATCAGGAAGCGAAAGAGGGTTGGGGGCATGGCTTTATACATCAGGGAAGGGATAGGATGCAGTGAGAGAGAATGCAGCACAGGTGGGGATTCGGTAGAGGCAGTCTGGGTGAAACTTAGGGGTTTTGACAGGGAAAGAGACCTGACAGTGGGGGTATGTTATCGCCCTCCAGGTCAACCTGAGACCCTGGATGATGCCCTGACAGACCAGATTCTAAGGATATCTCGGGGGAGAGACACAGTAATCATGGGAGATTTCATTCTCCTGGATATTACTTGGGAGACTCACTTGGCAGTGACAGCCAGGTCACATCACTTCCTAGAAGCTATAGAGGGAGGGTTTTTCACACAGAGGGTCTGAGAGGTGACAAGGGGGGGGGGGAACATCCTTGACTTGGTCTTGACCAATAGAGAGGAGCTGATAGATGAGGTACAGATTAGGGGAGCTCTGGATGCGAGTGATCATCCTTTCCCTTTGTGTTCTTCCCAAAGCAGGATGGGGGATATATGAATAGGAGATTAGATGAGGCTGGGGATTTAGGGGCACAGATTAGAGTCACCCCTCTTGAAGCTGAAGGGCTCCTCAGGGCATTGGACATTACAAAGGCATTGGGCCCTGACGGAAAACACCCAAGAGTACTTAGAGAGTTGGCAGGGGTTTTCTCACGCCCGCTGGCCTCCATTTTTTAGGCCTCATGGAGAACGGGTGAAGTTCCAGAGAACTGGAGGGTGGCATCAGTGGTCCCGATTTTCAAAAAGGGTAGTAGAAGGCACATGGGGAATTACACATCTGTTAGCCTTACGTCCATTGTAGGAAAAACAATGGAAAGGCTCATAATAGAGAGAGATCTAGTGATACTAGATAGGGAAGGGAGGCTGACAGCCACACAACACAGGTTCCGCAAAAACAGGTCCTGCCAAACAAACCTTGTGGAATTCTATGACAAGGTTTTGAGATGGCTAGATGAAGGGGATGCAGTGGATGTGGTATACCTGGATTTCAGCAAGGCCTTTGACAATGTGCCCAATGATATCCTGGTGGAGAAACTGAGGAGTTTTGGGATAGACCAAAGCACTGTCCGGTGGATTAGGACATGGTTGACTGACTGAAAGCAGAGGGTAACCATTAGTGGGAAATCATTGGGATGGCGACCAGTGACAAGTGGGGTCTCCCAGGGCTCTGTCCTGGGGCTGATCCTGTTTAATCTAATGACATGGAAGAAGGAGTGAACAGTCTGCTGATCACATTCACAGATGATACTAAAACTGGAGCAGTGGCCACAACTGATGAGCAGGTACTCCAGATTCAAAAGGATCTGGACAGACTATGGAAGTGGGCCGGAGACAACAGGATGGCGTTCAATGTGGATAAGTGCAAGGTCTTGCACTTGGGACGTAGGAATAGGTGTCATAAGTACAGATTAGGTGACAAGTGACTGGAGAGCAGTACTTGTGAAAGGGACCTCGGGGTAGTGGTTGATTGCAGGATAAACATGGGTCAGCAGTGTGATGCAGTGGTCAAGAGGGCCAGCTGGTGCCGGAGGTCAGACCAAATGGCCTGGGAGGCCCCTTTGATTTGCTCTGTTTGTAAATCTGAAAATTGTCCAGCTATTAGAAATCAAGCCACCACCTATCCAGAGCTAGAGGAATCTATTCATTTTGGTTACTCCCATTTTTGGTTTCTCTTTTGTCCAGTCCTTAGTTTCTCCTGTCACACTTCTGCATCAAGGTGTGATACTTTTCAGAAATCTAAACAACAAGAATTCATAGGTATTTTATGTCAATTTTTTCTAACAAATGCATTTTGTAAATATTTGTGTCTAGGAGATTTTTGCAAGTAGTTTCCGCTTATGTTGTGCTTCTTTTACATCCCCCTGTAAAGTATGCAGTTTTCTACACATTTTACTCCAATATATTTGCATGATTCATTTGTAAAAATCCATTGCAAAATTCCAAGAATGGCAAATACTAAAGGATAGCTGCATTCTGTTTCAGATAATTATTCAGAAAGTATAATTTTGGTAAATTGGGTGAGGTGGAAGAGGACAAATTATCATGCAATTCACATTTAAACATGAACTAAATAGGGAGACACAGGGAATCTGTCTTGTGCTGAAAATCCACTCAGAGTCTGAGTCCCTGGGAGAGCATGTCCAGGGTTCTTGGGGCACTTAGCAGGAGTCAAACCAGTAGGAGCAAGTGGGAAAGAAGATTGGCTGCTGGGAATTGCAGCCAGTACACCCACTCACTGCTCCAATTGCTTGTACTACTCCTTCCAGAAAAGAAAGCTAGTTGCAGGGCATTTGATTATGAGGAAAGCACCTCATAACCAAGGAAGCACCCCCCACTATCCAGTAGCAGTGCCTACTCACACACCAGAGCAACTATCCAAGTGGTAGCTGCTCCTGGTTCTGAAGAAATCTGGTTGCAAGCTCTTGCAAGGTGAGGTGCCCACCACAGCCACACTGGTGTGCCAGCAGGTGCTGCAAATCGTTGTGGGGGCACTTTCCTGATGGACGTCTTGCAACCAGGTGCCCTGTGACTAATCTTCAGCATGAGGGGTGACTGAAAGCTTGGTCTGGGACATGGGTAGGCACTGCTGCTTGTTGGGAAGGATGATTTTTGGGTAGATGCCCCATGACCAAGTGCCTTCCAGGAAAGCAGACCCCCACCCAACCACCCCCAGCAACCACCATAGAAGAAGTGTCCCTCTTCCATGCTAGGTACAGCCAGTTTTTTGGGATGCTGCTGTTGACATGGAAAAAGGATGTATGTGTGTATGTATGTCTTATACTATATTTCTATACCTATCCTATAGCCCAGAGCTCTATGGGTGGTTTGCACTTTTAAAAACAACAAAAACAGATACACAACAATAAAATACCTACCATACAACAATACAATAAATTCAACATTAAAAATAGTAAGAAACCCAAGGAAATAACAACAACATAAATTAAATTAAATAATAAATATAAATTAATTATTCTCAGGTACAGAAGTTCAATAAAATAATATTTTTTAAATTCAGCTCTTAAACTAGCTTGTAAATCAAAATGTTTTCAGCTGGTGCTGGAAAAAGGTAAAGAATGCTCCAGACATAGCTCTCCAGAGAGCATGTTCCAAAAATGGGGCATAATGACTGAAACAGTCCTTCTTCTGTTTGCACTCCCTTACTTCTTTTCCTGAGAAGGACCTCTATAGCTGATCTTAGTGATTGCGTAGGGACATATGGGAGTAGGCATTCCTTCAAACATTATGGCTCCAACCCATTTAGGGCATGTTGAATTTGCCCCAGAGCTCAACTGGCAACCAGTGCAACTGGAAAAGGACTGGGACAATATTTATACTCAAGCTATTTATTTATTTATTTATTAAAAGATTTTCTATACCGTCCTTCACTGAGTCCTGGAACTTAATACAATCAAATCACAGTATCAAAAATCAAATTAACAACAAATAAAACCTACCATAAAGCATCCTCAAAATTTAAAATATCAGGAAAATAAAAAGGATTTTGCCTGATGCCAAAATGAGCAAAGTGTCAGCATCAGGCGCATCTCTCTGGGGAGCATCATCCATAACAAGTTGCCACTGCAGAGAAGACACTTCTCCGGGTAGCCATTCTCCTGATCTCCTTCAAAGAGGACTCCCGAAGAAAGACCTCCAATCCAGATCTTAGGGGGCAGGCAGGTATATATGGAAGGAGGTGTTCCTTCAAATATCCAGGTCCTGTCCTGATGCCATTTAGGGCTTTATAAGTTATCATCAACACCTTAAATTGGGACCAGACCTCAACTGGAAGCCAGTGCAGATGGTAAAGGACCGGTGCTATATGTGCATATCTGCTGGTCACTATTAACATCCTAGCCCCTCCATTCCGAACTAATTGAAGTATTTGGACCATCTTCAAGGGCAGCCCCACTTAGAGCATGTTACAATAGTCCAATTGGGAGGTTACCAGAGCATGGATCACCATCACTATGCTCTGCTCATCTCAGTAAGGGCGTAGTTGATGAATCAGCTGAAGCTGATGGAAAGCACTCCTTGCCACAGCAGTCACCTGGAACTCCAAGAATAACTCTGAGTCAAGGAGCACTCCCAAACAAAACTTATTAAAAATATAGCCAGGCCTGAATTCTGACTGAAAATGGGTCTAGACAATCAGTTTCATCCAAGAGAGCTTGGAGTTGTCCAGCCACTACCTGCTTGAGCACCTTGCCCAAGAATGGGATGTAAGTCACCAGTCTATAATTGGTGGCAATCTCTGGGTCGAGGTTCTTCTTCTTCAGGATGGGTCTGATCACCACTTCCTTCAAGGGTGTGGGGACCCAACCCTTCCACAGAAAGGCATTGACAACTCCCTGAACCCAGGTAGACATCCCATTCTTGGCTCTGATGAGCATCTATGAAGGGCAAGTGTCAAGTAAGCAGGTGGTGGGACGGACATGTCTAAGCACCTTGTCCACATTCTCAGGCTGCAATAATTGAAACCTATCCAACAACTGTCCTATTCTGAGCCAGTTGAAGCTTCTGGAGCATCTTCAAAGCGAGCCCCACATAGAACTTTACAATAACCCAATTAAGAAGTTACCAGAACAAGGATGACTGTTGGCAGACTCTGCCTGTTCAGAAAAGGCTGTAACTTGTAAATCAGCTGAAGCTAATATAAAGTGCTCCTAGTCATGGAGTCCACTTAAGACTCAAGTGATACTTTTGGATCTAGGAACACCTCCAAACTATGCTTTTTTTTTTTTTTTTGGTAAGCTGTGCAGAGACTTTCAGTATTGGGGTGGCGTATAAAAACTTTCAATAAATAATTAAAGAACCTTGCCCTTTAAGGGGAGTGCAACACCATCCAGGACAGGTTGAAAAACTCCCAACTGGACAGATAATCTACCTACCAGCAGCACCTCCATCTTGTCTGAGCTGTCTCAGTTTACTGGCCCTCATCCCATCCATTATTGAGGTCAGGAATTGATTCAAAATGGCCACAGCCTCACCTGGATTTCATGAAAAAGAAAGGTAGAACTGAGTGTCATCAGCATATTGATGACATTTCAGCCTATACCCCCATATAACCTCTCCCAGTGGTTTCATGTGGATGTTAAAAAGCACAGGGGATAAGATCGAGCCCTGCAGTACCCCAAGGCATAATGGCCATGACACAGAGCAATAAACCCCCCAGCACCACATTCTGGAATCAGCTGGTCAAGTAGGTATGAAACCACTAGCAAAGCAATGCCTTCAGTCCCCAACCCAGGCAGCCAATCCAGAAGGACACGATTACTGATGTTGAAAGCTGCTGAAAGATCCAGGAGAATCAACAGAGTCACACTCCCCATCGGTTTCCCAGCAAAGGTCATCCCTTAGGCTGACCAAGGCAGTTTCCATTCCAAAACCAGGCCTGAAACCTGATTGAAATGGTTCTAGACAGTCCATTTCATTCAAGGGTGCTTGGAGCTGCCTGGCTACCACCCACTCAAATACTACCACTGGTCTATAATTGTTCACATTCCCCGAGTCCAGGTTTGGCTTTTTTATTTTAATAAGTTTTATTTGAATTATAATCCTAAAAAACATCAAACTACAAACAACATCCATCATCAAAAACATCGAGCCTGCTGGGTCAGCCCCCACACCCTTCTTTTTCCATTTATAATAATTTTAAAAACATATTTAAATCTATGCAAAGTTCCATTTCTCTAGCCAATAATAAAAAGAGTCCCAAGTTTGATAGAAGTCAGTATCTTCCTTCTCCTTCAATGATGAAGTCACTCTATCTATTTCTGCACAGTCCAGAATTATTTTTTTTAAGAATCAATTCATCAATGGGTAGTTCTTCACTTTTCCAGTATTCAGCGAATGCAATCATTGCCTCAATGATTACATGTAAAATTGAATACATTTCTTATTTACTAATATCCTCTGGTATAGTGCCTAATTAAAAAAAAAAAACCCTTCAGGTTTAAAAGCTAAGGATTTTTGTAACCTTTCCTCAAGCCATTTATGTATTTTAACCCAATACTTTCATTATCACAAATTCACCACATATAGTAAAAGTACCCAATTTATGTTTATATTTCCAACATCCATTTGACATATTTGGAAACATCTTAGCTAATCTATTTGGCAACAGAAACCATCTATAAAACATTTTATACATGTTTTCTTTATACAAAGTTGCTGATATTACCTTGACATTTCTCTCCTACAGCTTTTACCACTTTTCTAATTCAATATTACATCCAAAATTTTGTGCCCATGTTATCATAGTTTCCTTAACCTATTCATCTTCCATTTTCCTATCAAGTAAAAAATCATATAATCTTTTAATCATTTTCTCATCTGATTTGAGCATCACTTGATCAAACGTTATTAAATCCTTATAAAATCCTCACGCTTTACAATCTTTAGCATACTCCAATTGTAACTGCACCTTATGCCACCAAGAGATATTAGATCCCTGTTCTTGTATTTCTTGATTCAATTTCAGACCTCTATCCATACAAAATTCTCTTATTTCTTAGAGTTATCCATTCTATTAGCCATGTTAAAACAGAAGCCATGTTAATAATACATTGTCCAATCAGGGAAACCAAAACTTATGTTCTCTTTAGTCTCCTGAAGTATTTTTAATTTAATCCTTGATTTCTTCTTTCTCCATATAAATCTTGAAATTTGAAAATTTAAATCATCAAAAAATTTTCTATCAATTTTTATGGGAATCATTTGAAATAAAAACAAAACTTTTGGTAATATATTCATTTTAAAAAGTACTATTCTTCCCAGCAAAAACAATTGCAAATTAGCCCATTTTTTTCAGCTCACTCTTAATATCCTTCAATAGTTTATCATAATTGTCTTCTTTCAGAGTAGTACACTTATCTGTAAAATAAATTCCCAAATATTTAATCTTTTTGACAGCCTGCAAACCTACTTGTTCTTGCAGGGTTTTTCTCTGGTCTTGTATAAAATTTACTCTGTAAATAAAATGAATCCCTGCTTCCATCTCTTCATTTTCTCTTTCTAACAACTCTGCCAGCATGTCTCGCAAGTCTTCATTCTTTCCTTCAGGTATATTCTGAAATCTCAAATAGTTAGACATCTTCTCCATCTCTAGTATGGCAAGTGAATCCCGTATTTTTTGCACATTCTGTTCAGTTTTAAGTTGAAAGTCAGACAATTGGGTTGATACCTCCTCAATAGAGTTATCCAGTTTGTCAAGATGTTCTTTCTGTTCAGTTGAGATGCATTCCTGTTGTGTTGACATCACCTCTTGGGATGCTTGCAAAGCTGTTAAGGATGTCTGTATCGCCAAAAGCGTCATTTGTAACTCTTTGATATTTTTCAACATCTGCTGCTTTAGGCTGGTGAGTAGAACTCTGAGCAGCTAATGTAGGTGTCGAACAGGAGGAAGCATATATTTTTTTCATGATGATAATAATTTTTTACCAAAAATTACAAGAATACAGCAAAAAAAATGAAGAGAAAAAAAAGGAAAAAAAAAAGAAACTTGTTATAAGTTCAATAGCCACAGGGTGGCAGCAAAGAGCTCTTTTGTCTTTAAATGACATCACCAAGGAAATAGGAACTTGTTTTTGTTGGCAAAGAAGTTATTTTAAAGATGGACTATACAGGAACAAAGAAACAGGATCCAAAAAAAAAAAAATGGCAGTTCAGCAAGTAAACTTTGTTCTTCTATCATTTATTCCCCAATAATTATTTATTTTGATTCTTTGCCCTTGGGGAGGTTAGAAAAAAGAGGTCTTTCTCTTCAGCCTCAAACTTTCCAAAAAAGCCTCAATTCCTCTCCCCCATATCAGCCACCACTTAGAACTCTGTGGGGGGCAAAATTCCTCCCTCCATCAAAGGGGCTTTCCTTCTTTATGCCAATTAGTAACAGCTGCAACTTTTTCAGGGATAGTATTGAAGAAAAAAAAAATGCTCACCTGGCAGGTCCAATGAACTTTATAGCTATTCTTCTATGCTATTATCCGGTCGTCTATGACTTGCAGGGAGCTGATATCTCCCCTGTGCTGTTTGGTTGAGAAAAGTCCGAATTTCTCCCAGTAAATGTGGAGCTGCCACCCCACACCAACCAGAAGACTGCTTGGACAATCTAATCTTTGCCCCGACAGGGCTTGGATGCCGAACAGATACTGGCATGATAAAGCTGTGACATGCTTAGCACAGTAGCTCAGTTGATGTAATTCATATTCTGAATGCCTTGCACAGTTATAGAAGGATCATTATTTATTTATTTTAAACATTTTTATGCCGCCCCCATTGCAACAAAGCCTCGGGGTGGCTCACAACAAAAACAAAATATACAAATATAACAATTATACAACAAAAATATTAAAACCTGGTGCATCTCAGCTTAAAAGATTTAAAATCCTATAATTACCAATACATTAACAATTAAAATAAGTTTTAAATTAAAAGGTCTTTGCTAAGAAATTGAACCACTTGGGAGATGTCCCAAAGCATCAAAATCTCTGAATAGGAAAGGCCTGATAAAGCGGAGCCTGATTATGTTCTCTTTTGAGCATAATTGTTCAGAATGGTTTAAAACGCTCAAAGTTAGAAACCTAGAAACAGAAACAGAGCGAGTCAGAAGGGGCCTCCCGGGCCATCTAATCTGACCTCTGGCACCAGCTGGCTCCGCTCACGACATGCCCTCCATGTGGACGTCCAGCCTATCCTTGAAGTTTTAGAACTTAAAAAAATCACATTGACTCTACCTGTGGTTATCTGATAATTTCCATCTCTGTCTGTCTCCTTTAAGAAGGCTATACCCATGAGAAACATAGTTCATCCCTATTTACCCAAGGAGTGATACTTGCCTCCCTGGATCCAAAAGTTGGTAATGATTGTCAGCTAGCCACAAATACTGCCTTGTTGGGCAAGATATTTGAATCAGTGACCATGCAGCTCTTAATCTTCTTGGATGGAAAGCCGAATGGATATTCTGGATTCAGGCACTATTTTCAGTTCAAAAAAGTTCATTGTATGAGCCAAAGGCCATGACAAATTCATCAAATGAATTCACATGAATGAAGAATTTCAACAATATAAAATGTAAATAAATTAGAATATACTATTAGCAGAAAATCATCTTTAACTGTGAATCTCCAATACAGTTTATAGCAATTTTGTCTAATTCTCTCTTCCTGATATTATTTTGCTGCCAAAGCAAACAAAGCAACTTTATGTATCACATAACTATTACTATCACTTAAAAGAAAAAACCAATGCTTTCCTGTATCCACATGGTAACAAGGGTTTCCAGAATCTATCTCTGGGGTCAATATATAGAGGACAGAATAGCATGTAATGAACAATGTCTTCAACTTGATATAAGCCACAAATACATAATATGCGCTCAAGAGGCACCTTGTTATATTGCCCATCTAAAACTGCAGTTGGCATAACTTGAAATTGAAAATCAATAAAGGTGTTTCTTAAAGAGAATGGTCTTAATCTGGACAGATGGCTGGCTCTATAATGTTCTGTTTTCAAAAGAGGAAATGACAGAGAGAATTTAATTAATTAGTTGAAGGTCTTTTCTAGAGTCTACCCAAAATATCCAATCCCTTAATTGTTTCTTGTTCAGAGTAGTGATGCTATTGAGAACAGAAATATAATAGCTACATATCAAATTACTAACCCTGAACATTCAATAGAGAGAAGAGCAATTCATTTAAGATACTGCAATTGAGTCCTGGAGGGGACTGGAGGGGCGGGGGTTGCTTTGGTTTACCGAGCTTCCATCTCCCTCACAGGGCTTCCTGTTCTCTTGAGGCCAGGTCTAGAGTGCCTCTACTTGGTGTTGGGCAACCGAGACAGATTCTGTTGGTATACCATGCACCCTTCTGCCCAACAGACTCCCTGCCTGAGCTGATGGAGATCGTCTTGGACCTGGTGTTGAAGACCCCAGGATGTTGATACTGGGGGACTTCAATCTCCATGCCGAGACTGTTCTGTCTGGGGCGGCTCAGGACTTCATAGCCCCATGGTGGCCATGGGGCTGTCTCAACATGTCATCGGCCCAACCCATGAATGTGGACACACTCTGGACCTGGTTTTCTTGACGGGACAGGAAAAGGGGGATCTGAGGAATCTATGTCTGACTCCCCTGTCATGGTCAGATCACTTCCTCATGAGTTTTGAGCTTGAGAGCGGCCTCTCCCTCTGCAAGGGTGCGGACCCTATTGTGTTGGTCCGCTCCCAGAGCCAGATGGATCCGGATGGATTCCTGAAGACTCTGGGGGAATTTCCAGTTGATAATTGGTGCTCCTGTTGAGGCTCTGGTTGAACTGTAGAATGGGGAAATGACCAGGGCTATTGACACGATCTCCTCCTACTGGGCAGAGCCCATTCATCTCCCTGGGATACACCTGAATTACGGATGATGAAGTGGGTTGGGAGGCATCTAGAGCGTAGGGGGAGGAAATCACAGGATGAATCTGACCAAACACACTTGAGAGCCCATTATCGGGCCTATGCTGTGTTGGCGAGGGCAGCGGCATACAAGCACTCCAAACAAACAAACAAACAAACAAACAAACAGTATCTGGCCTTCTAAAGAGCAGTCAGGATTGATCTCCTCTAAGACTGACTGGTTTGATCTCCTTGCAGTCAAAGGGACTCAACCCTGATTGCTCTTTACGAGGGTCAGTTACTAAAACTGAAGCTCAAATATTTTGACCACCTAATGAGAAGGAAGGACTCATTGGAAAACACCCTGCTGCTGGAAATGATTGAAGACAAAGGAGAAGGGGATGTCAGAGGTTGAGGTGGCTGGATGGGGTCACTGCAGATGCGGATGTGGGCTTGGGTGTACTCTGGGGGATGGTAGAAGACAGGAGAACCTGGAGGAATGTTGTCCATGGGGTTGCAAAGAGTCGGGTATGACTTTGCAGCTGAACAGCAACAACAGGTGGTATTTACGAAGTTCCACCAGAACTTCAACAACTTTCAGGCCACCCTCAATCTAAACAGGGGCCATGCCATGCTGCAACATACTTTAGACATATAGTGTCAAAAGTTCATAATGAAGGCATCACCTTATATTGGCACACAACTGATTCCAGCTTCCAACAATAACACTTGCTAATATCATTGCTGATGACATCTAATTACCAAACTGTGGAAACAGAAGCATCAACAGAAGTATCATCTTGATTGTCCAAGGACATGGCAGAAATACTAGAGGTGTTGAGTTTTGGAATGTTTACTCCTACTCCTACACCTCCATACTGAACTTGTACATTCAATTAAGATAGTGTAAGATTAAGAGTTCCTTAATTAGCATGCATATGATTAGAGTGACTGTCTAATTTCATGTTGATAACCTGATCCGAGGGGAAGTGTGTCAGGAAGAACAGGTCAGAGACATCTTTGAATGTTCTCAAACATGATTGCCTAAACAAAGAGACATTTTTTCTTCAGCAAACTGCTGCCATTTTTTACTTGCTCACAATCATGGTTGGCTTAGAATGATGCTTTCTCAGACCTTGTCCCAGAGAGCCTCTTCTCTACCTCAGATTTATTTATTTAAAGTTTTGCTATACTGTCTTATAATTTAAAAATCTCAAGACAGTTTACAAGAAAACTAAGAGAACATTGGAACCAGACAAACAGTACATTAGAACCAAACCGTATTATACAACAGATTACAAACACACACACACACACACACACATATGGCTCTCTCTCTCTCTCTCTCTCTCTCTATATATATATATATATATATATATGCACAAATAGAGGGCTCTGGGTAAATTTCTAGCTGATATGACTGGTGTTCCTGTCAAAGGTCAGGTTGGTCTGTAGAATGCAAAAATAACCCAGGCAGTTGACATGATCACATCTAAATGCTTTTTTCCTTCTGGCAGAGATCACATCTAAATGTCCTCTCCCTTCTGGAAGAGATTAGCACCATGGTATACCTCTGAGCTGCAAGCAATGAGGCTGGTGCTGCACAGAGTACTTGGGAGGGCAAAGCTGGGTAAGCATAATACCTCCCTTCTCCCACACTCAGGTCTCTGTAATACAGGCCAGGTCAGCCTTTTCATCCACAATTAAATATT
Source organism: Varanus salvator macromaculatus (assembly GCA_023646645.1). Classification (NCBI taxonomy): domain Eukaryota; kingdom Metazoa; phylum Chordata; class Lepidosauria; order Squamata; family Varanidae; genus Varanus; species Varanus salvator. Next base: position 7,094,482 of record JAIXND010000774.1, on the reverse strand, counting down.
GGATAAGAGTTGTTTTGGACTGACCTGACATTCACTAACAGCACCACCAGGCCTGAGGGCAACTGCCTGCTATCATCTGGTTGGAGGAAGAACCAGAAGAGGGCAGAGCAGTCAGACATCTCACCCCCTTCTCTTTCATTGGTTAGTTGGTCCCCCATCATCATACTGTGCAGCTACATAATGGACATATAATCAGCACTTATTTGTGTCTTTCAGTGGACAATAATGTAATAATTTTGTGCCTAATTCTGGGTCACAACTTTTTCTACAGTGTATGTGTGTGGATGTTGTACAGGTATGAGTGTGCATTACACATACATTATATTATATTGCAATGTACACATGCACATAGATCCTTACAAAAATGTAAAGAATTACATACTCAATATGTTTTTATTTTGTACATGCATAGTAGGATTTCAAACAGGTTCCTGGTGGTATATCACCAATGCCCCAGGTTATCATCTGTATAGTCAGCCTAAGGGTTAGTGGAGCCTTTTGATAGTTAATCCCCAAACTGTTTATTTTTCTTACCTATTGCAGTCATTTTGGAAATATCAAATACTGATTACATGCACTGAAACTTTCTAATACAAACAGAAAGGATAGAGGTAGAATAGAAAGTATATTTAAAAGGATCAGTTAGATGACGGTATATTTCAACCACTCTATCTCAAATTTATTTTGTGTATCAAGAATCCTATTCCTAAGAAAGAACAAAATTTTATTTTTCCAAAACATACAGGAATATCTAATATCTAATGAGCACTTTTTCTTTTGTACATAAAATTCTTCATTTCTACCATTTATTTTAGAAATATAAAGTTGGAAAAGTGCAAATAAGTCTCGGTTATCTGCCAGAGTAACAACATTGTTATGTGTAATATATCATTAGTGTAACATCTCAATAGGACTGATGGGAAATGAGGAATAACCAATTGCAATGCAAGACCTTGAAAATGGAAGTTTGAGATGTCCTCATTGTTTGGCAGCAATCCCTTCTTCTGGCAATTCAAAACCTTTGCTGTCTTATTTGATTAAATACTCTGTTAATGCCCAAGTAATTATCAATTTATCAGAAAGTGCTATGAGTAATCTTCATGAGACAGAGACAGAAATTTCTGCAACTGTACTCCCATGTCTGCATAATGTCCTGTTCTTTTGCAGGCACAATACAAGATACTGGTTATAATTAGTTACTGATAGGAAAAGTCCCCTTGGCTTGCATCAAAATTAGCAAGGAATGGGGGCAACGGCCAGTGCCAATAAGAAACTGTTTCCTGCTCGGAGAAGAGGTGGTTGTGAGATGCCTGGAGGAAGAAGCCATGTCTTGGCTGGCTGGGACCAAGAGGCACATCCAGGGAGCTTGCAGGTGGCTGGGAGTGGCTGAGATGAGGCTGTTCACTGCCTTAACCAGCAGACAAAAGAAAGTAGCACTTAGTGAAGGGTGGGGCATGGAAGACAGCACTCTAAAGTGATAGGAGTGGTATGAGGCCATTCAGCTGTAATCCAAATGCTGAATAAAGCCATTAAACATGTCCTGGGAGTACATGTAATGATGGAGGCAATGGAGTAAGGGGGTTGATGTTCCTTTCCCCCTTGACCATATGACAGCAGTTATTTCAAAATTTGCTCACAGTTCTGTGGAGGCATTATGGTGCAACCAAAGGAAGTGCCTGCAGAGAGGGGGCTGGTCAATATCAGAGGTCTTGTAGAGCTTATCCTTAAGTCATGAGGATGCTCATGGGTGCACATTGTCACGAGGATGCATGTGAACTGTTTCTTCCATTGCCTCCAGGCCCATTCCACCCAACTAGGAGGCATTGGGAACTTCAATTTTCAGCTATCTCAGAAGTAATGGATACCCTGGGCATGTTAAGGACTGTCCAACCTTTCAGGATGAGGGTTTCATTGTCACCATCTAGACCTCCCTACAACTTGCTTTAAAAGAGGCAAGTTTCCTTTGGAAATAGGGAATTGGCAGGGATGAGATGAACCCAGTACAAACCAGACAGAAATGATGGTGAGTTGTGGATTAACTGGAATTTGGTTACTCTTTAGGCTGACTGAAGTCCAACTTTTTTTTAAATGCTGGCGAACTGCCTGTTCAAACTAGCCACTAGGGTTCAGAATTAATTCAGAAAGGGTTTGGGAGATTTCAGTGAATTTGAGTGACTCTTGAGGAGTAATGGGGTTGAATGGCAGGAAACTGGGAATTCTTCTGAGTCTCAGATTTTAAGCCAAACCAGAGAAGGTTTTCAAGACTTAGGAAGGTTGCTTTTCCTTTGAGGAAGGGTCTACAAACCAGTCAAGTTCATTTCCAATGCTGTTCTCAGAGAATTTGACTGGATTACTTACAAAATTGGGGCTTGTTCCTCATGCAGGATGTTCAGGGAGGAAAGAATGTGGCAAGGCTGCTAGTGAAGACACACCTGAGCTCTAACCCTGGACAAACTGATATGTGGGGAAGGTACAAGCTGAAGAATGGCATGGTGACTGGAATGAGCAGGGAAATGAGGAACAGCTTGTTGGAGGTGGGGCAGTGAGTTTGAGTGAGGGAAATGAAGAGTGACAAGAAGAGTTGTGGGGGTGGGGGAGAAAAGAGCAAAGGAAGGTGAGAGGAATGGAGGAAGGAGGTCAGAGGTGAGCAAGCAAGGGATGAGTGGTGATGGATGCTGGGTATTCAGATGCCTTCCCAAGGGGGTGCAGGCAGGGATGCTTGTGGTTCAAGACCCCAGGGAAGGGGGTAGAGGCCAGTGCCAGGGAGAAACTGCCTGATTGAGGAAGAGATGAATGGGAAATACCTAGAGGAAGAGGCTCTGTCCTAACTGGCTGGGAGAGCCTGTAGGGAGCCTGTAGGAGCCTTGAATGGCAAGATTGATGGTCTTAACCAGCAGACAAAAAAGGGAAATGCTCAGTGGAGTGTGGGACACAAAAGACAGCCCTCTGAAGCAAGAGGAGTTGTGCATGGGCATTCAGCTGTAACCCAAATGCTGAATAAGCTCACTAAACATGTCCTGAGAGCATATGTGATGATGGAGGCAATGGAGCAGGGGTGGTTTGTTGTTCCCCTCATTGCTGACTCCAAGGCAGTCCCCCAGAGGAGATAAACACAATGGTGGAAACTGGCAACAGGTCCCATGGTAAGTGCAGGCTGCTTTGTTTGTCACTGCTAAAACTATTAGCTGTGGAATGTCTAGCTGTATTTGACCTGTATTTTCCCAACCACTGGATCATATGGTGTCACTGAATATGTACTTATTTGTGTTCTATACCACCCAATGGGCAGTTAACAAAAATTACAAACCACAAATAAAAATGTAAGTTATTTAAACATGTTAAATCTTTACAATTCAAAACATAAAACAATTTAAACAGTTAAAACAGACTGTTTCAGCTGCTCAGAAACTTTAAAAAATGCCATCATACAAAGTCAGATAAGGATGTTGGTTGAAAGGAGTGCAAAGATGGGAGGAGGTAGGAACATGAATACTGAAAGAGTAAATTAAATAGATCAGGGGTGTTGAAACTCAAACCTGCAGGCCAAATCTTGCACACCTGGGTTCCCAATTTAGTCTCCAAGGATTTTCTAGATGGCTCCACTTCTTTGTTCTTGGTCACCATTCTTTGGATTATCTCCTGGCTTTTGCGCAGTTTCCTCCCATTTTAATAGGTTGAAACCTATTTCCAAAAGTGAGGTTACTAAGAACTTTAAGCTGAAATATGCTGGCATTTTTATGACTTTTGTCCCCACTCCTTTTGCTTTTGGCCCATCTACCACTAGAATGTGTGCCACAAGAACTTCTCTGGAACTGAATTCAGCTCTGAAAAGAGATTTGACACCCATCAAGTCAAGTGTGTGAGAGGTGTAGTGAGAGATTTTCCATACCTTAACTACAGGATGAAATGAAATGAGATAACAATGAGAGAAAATTATATTTCATTGTTTAGTTCAGGCACCTCTGGAATCACTTCTGTTTCAGAATGGGCTTCACCATAAGGAAAGGCTAAGCTTTGTTTTCATCAAAGAGTCAGGCCTCATTCAGTTCAGAATTAGCTGCACTTTGAGCACAAGTGGCTTTTCTTTCTTCAGTCAGTTTCAGTTTCAGTTTCTCTCTCTCTCTCTCTCTCTCTCTCTTGGGGTTTAAAACTGGTTCATCCCAATGTATGAGACATTTTTCTTATGTTTACATGAACATTTTGTCTGGTCTCCATCTGTCACAAATATTATTAATCTCAACTTGGATTCATACATTTTTTATGCTGAAATTGTTCATCATCCTTACTTTATAACTCTGAAAAACATTCCATACATCATGGTATATACATACTTAGGCTGGTACTGTTCCTTCTGTGGTGGAGGACTAGTGAAGGCTTCCTCAAAACCAGAAATTTCTTTCTAGGTTGTGTGTATATGGGCAGGATGGGGTGGAGGGACACACAGTTGGGAGAGGTTCATTTTTTGTTTCTGTTTTTTAATAGTGTGATACACAGTTTTCACTTTCATTTTTGTCTTGTATTTAGTTCTTTAATGCTATTGTATTTGTTTTCCTATGTAAACTAATCTGGGCACATATATGATTATATATAAAAAATTAAAATGGATAATAGTTGATGATAAGTGATATTCTTAGGTCAGACTAGATGGCCCAGGAGGCCCCTTCTGACTCGCTCTGTTTCTATGTTTCTATGCTTTAAAGGCTAGAAAGTTTTAAATTCCTACAATGGCTTTGGCTAATTGAACAGAATACTAAAAACAAGAGTGTAAAAAGAAATATTTTACAACTTAAGTGTTGTGGAGATTCTATAGACAATAAAGGAGGATGTGGGGGGGGGGGAAAGGAAATAATTTATTGTTTAGGCTTCAGCTGGAGTTAAAGATAAGAAAGCAGTCATAAATAATATGCTTAAAGAGTTCCCTCTGCTGGTCGAATAAATGAATGTCATACAGGAGAGTGTCCAGAAAACCATCAGATCTGTCTCTAACTAGAATTTCATCTTCAGAATTGGAGGACCAAGCATCAGGATTCCAAGGGACGGCAGAGATGAAATAGGAGATGAAAGGCCTCAGAAAATGTTTGAGACAAGTATTAAAGAGTTAAGAGAGGAGGCTGAAAAGATCAACCATCATTTGAAAGTCTTGAAACTAAGATTGAAAAGATTGAAGGCAGAAGGCAACAAGATAAACATGAGATAACACAAGAGATGGCAAATCTTACTGTAAAAAAGATGAAAGCTAATTTTTTTTTTCAATGTTAGAGATTTTGGATGATCACATTACAGCTCTGTTAAAAATAAACAGATAGAAATGCTTACCAATGCTAAAAAAGTGGAGATACATCATCAATTCAAATGAGTAACAGAATCAGGGAAAAAAGGTGATTTCACTGCAGAATGGACCCATGCATCCAACATTCGAGAATGCAGGTTGTTGACCTAGCACATGCAGAAGAGAGATATGAAGTGTTGGAATGGCTTTAAAAAGTCTTCCCAGAGGAAACATGGGACCATGAAGATATAGAAAGAATACACAGTGCAGGTCCTAAGTGTGGATCTAGAATGTTCCCCAGAGCTGAATTGGTCAAGTTTGCTAATTATTGTAAGAGAGTTGCTTATGAGAAAATTGAGAGACAAGAAGGGACAAGGATGAAATTTAAGTTCCTATTCAAGTGTATCAAGATCTTTATAACCAAACTACAGACTGATATTAGGTGTAAGGCCCATTTGACTTCACATTCCAAGATGTCTGGCTCGAGGTCAGTGACCACCCCATCGTGGTTATCAGGGACGTTAAGCTCTTTCTTGTATAGTTCTTCTGTGTAATCTTGCCACCTCTTCTTAATCTCTTCTGCCTCTGTTAGGTCCCTGCCATTTTGGTCCTTTATCATGCCCACCTTTGCATGAAATGTTCCCTTCATATCTCCAATTTTCTTGCAGAGATCTCTGGTCCTCCCTATTCTATTGTTTTCTTCTATTTCTTTGCACTGTTCATTTAAGAAAGCATTCTTATCTCTTCTAGCTTTTCTCTAGAATTCTGCATTCAATTGGGTGTATCTTTCCCTTTCTCCATTGCCTTTCACTTCCTTTCTTTCCTCAGCTATTTGTAAAGCTTCCTCAGACAGCCATTTTGCTTTGGGATGGTTTTAGCTGCTACCTCTTGTACAGTGTTACAAACCTCTGTCCATAGTTCTTCAGGCACTCTGTCTATAAGGTTTAATTCCTTTAATCTATTTGTCACCTCTACTGTCTATTCACCAGGAATATGATTTAGGTCATACCTGAGTGGCCTAGTGCTTTTTCCTACTTTCTTTAGTTTAAGCGTGAATTTTGCAACAAGACGCTCATGTTCTGAGCCACAGTCAGCTCCTGGTCTTGTTTTTACTGACTGTATAGAGCTAACCCGACTTTGGCTGCAAAGCACATAGTCAATCTGATTTCTCTGTTGACCGCCTGGTGATGTCCATGTGTAGAGTCGTCTCTTGGGTTGTTGGAAAAGAGTGTTTGCTATGTCCATCGTATTCTCTTGATAAAATTCTACCAGCCTGTTCCCTGCTTCATTTTGTACTCCAAGGCCAAACTTGCCTGTTATTCCGGTTATCTTTTGGCTTCCTACTTTAGCATTCCAATCCCCCATGATGATAAGGACATCATTTTTTGGTGTTAATTCTAGAAGGTGTTGTAGGCCTTCATAGAACTGGTCAACTTCAGTCTCTTCAGCAACAGTGGTTGGGGCATAGATTTGGACTATTGTGATGTTGAATGGGTTGCCTTGGATTCGAACTGAGATTATTCTGTCATTTTGGAGATTGGACCCCAGTACTGCTTTTCCTACTCTTTTATTGACTATGAAGTCTACTCCATTCACTACTCCAAGAAGTCTCTTTCTTTGGAGAGATTCTTGCCCGCAATAGCATACCTGATGGTCATCCGAATTAAATTTGCCCATTCCTCTCCATTTTAATTCACTGATTCCTAAGATGTCAATGTTCAGTCTTGTCATCTCTTGTTTGACCATGTCCAGGTTACCTTGAGTCATAGTTCTTACATTCCAGGTTCCTATGGAGTATAGATCTTTGCAGCATTGGACTTTCCTTTCACCACCAGATACATCCTCAGCTGAGTGTCCTTTCGGCTTTGACCCAGTCACTTCATTCTTTCTGGCGCACTAGTACTAGCCCTCTGTTCTTCCCCAGTAGCATATTGGGCACCTTCCGACCTGAGGGGCTCATCTTCTGGCGTCATATGTTTTTGCCTTTTGGTACTGTCCATGGGGTTTTCATGGCGAGGATACTGGAATGGGTTGCCATTTCCTTCTCCAGTGGATCACATTTTGTCAGAGCTCTCTGCTATGACCTGTCTGTCTTGGGTGGCTCTGCACGACATAGCTCATAGCTTCATTGAGCTACACAAGTCCCTTCGCCATGACAAGGCAGTGATCCATGAAGGGGATAGGGAAGCTTAGAATATAGCTATTCAACTCAAATTAACATCTGAAATTAAAGTGAGAAAGGGGCATTTTTATTATTTATTTATTTAAAAAAATTATGCTGTCCCTTATGTATGGCATCTCGGGATGGCTCACATATAAAGAAATATAAAGAAAAATAAGATTAATGATATTTGAAGAGTGTTTTCTGAGTGTGTTTTTAATAGTGGGGGAAGTATTCAAGCCTTTGAAATAATCATTACAGTTTTGGAAGGGGTAAATTCAAAGGCGTCAATCCTTTTGCGCCCAGTCTTCCTTATGGTCCAGCTTTCACAGCCATACATTGCAACTGGAAAACCATAGCCTTGACTATGCACACATTTGTTGGCAGGGTGATGTCTCTGCTTTTTAGTATGCTGTCTAGATTTCCCATAGCTTTCCTTCCCAGGAGCAAGCGTCTTTTAATTTCTTGGCTGCAGTCCCAGACTGCAGTGATCTTGGAGCCCACGAAAATAAAATCTGTCACTACCTCCATTTCTTCCCCATCTATTTTCCAGGAAGTGAGAGGACCAGATGCCATGATCTTAGTTTTCTTAATGTTGAGTTTCCAGCCAACTTTTGCACTCTCCTCCTTCACCCTCATCAAGAGGCTCTTTAGTTCCTCTTCACTTTCTGCCATGAGAGTGGTATCATCTGCATATCTGAGGTTGTTGATATTTCTCCCAGCAATTTTAATTCCAACTGGTGATTCATCTAGCCCCGCCTTTCTCATGATGTGCTCTGCATATATGTTAAATAGACAGGGCGACAGTATGCAGCCTTGCCAAACTCCTTTCTCAATTTTGAACCAATCAGTGGTTCCGTGTCCAGTTCTCACTGTTGCTTCTTGACTCACATATAGGTTTCTCAAGAGACAAATAAGATGGTCAGGTATTCCCATCTCTTTAAGAACTTGTCACAATTTGTTGTGATCCACACAATCAAAGGCTTTAGCATAGTCAATGAAGCAGAAATAGATGTTTTTCTGGAACTCCCTAGCTTTCTCCATGATCCAGCGTATGTTGGCAATTTGATCTCTAGTTCTTCTCCCTCTTCAAAATCCTGCCTGTACTTCTGGTGGTTCTTTGTCCACATACTGCTGGAGCCTAGCTTGTAGGATTTTGAGCATCACTTTGCTAGCATGTGAAATGAGTGCAATGGTGTGGTAGTTTGAACATTCTTTGGCATTGCCCTTCTTTGGGATTGGAATGTAAACTGACCTTTTCCAATCCTGTGGCCACTGTTGAGTTTTCCAAATTTGCTGGCATATTGAGTGAAGCGCTTTTACTGCATCATCTTTTAAGATTTTGAATAGCTCAGCTGGAATGCTGTCTCCTCCACTAGCTTTGTTGTTGCTCAGACTTCCTAAGGCCCATTTGACTTCACCTTCCAGGCTTGAGGTCAGTGACCACCCCATTGTTGTTATCAGGGACGTTAAGCTCTTTCTTGTATAGTTCCTCTGTGTAATCTTGCCATCTCTTCTTAATCTCTTCTGCCTCTGTTAGGTCCCTGCTATTTGTGTCCTTTATCATGCCCGTCTTTGCATGAAATGTTCCCTTCATATCTCCAATTTTCTTGAAGAGATCTCTGGTCCTCCCTATTCGATTGTTTTCTTCTATTTCTTTGCACTGTTCATTTAAGAAGGCATTCTTGTCTCTTCTAGCTATTCTTTGGAATTCTGCATTCAATTGGGTGTATCTTTCCCTTTCTCCATTGCCTTTTGCTTCTCTTCTTTCCTCAGCTATTTGTAAAGCTTCAGACTTTAGCATTCGTTAAACTTTCTGTTGAATCTTCTTGCTCTCTTGAGCTCTGTTCAGCAGTCACTGAGTCAGGAGCCGGGGGTGGGGGGCGACTTCTTTAGGCAGCACAGGGCTGGAATCAGGGGAAGTTGCCCTTTCAGAAGTTTCCCCTTCAGTCTGCGGGGAAGCTGTTCTCTCAGAGGCTATGGTGTCAGGCTGTAAAGAGGCTCCTAGCTCAGTAGTCTGAGAGCCAGGCTGCAGAGGGATCGTCTGGGCACTGGGTCTTAAATATAAGTCCCCTTGTTCCAATGCCCAACTCTCACTGTTAGCTTCTGCCTCTTCCTCACGAGTAGACGCCTCTGTCGAGCCGTCAGGCATGACAAAAGGGGGATGTTCAGCCCAAAGCAGTGTCTCAAAAGTTGCACCCCAGGACATGCGTTTTATACCCTAGGTAAGCAATTAGGTCACCTAATACACATCTAATGTATTGATACATCAGTGTAGGCACCCCCCTCCCATGCTGGAGAAAGAGACCTTTCTTCTGTCAAGGACCAGACATTTCCCATGTCTATTTCTTATCTGCTTGAGATTCACACAGGCTTGCCATGTTCTTACTCCCTGCACATTTGCAACTTTCATGGTGGCTAGAACCAGTTTCCACTGTCCCTTTGATTACTGTATTCGAGGTCAGGCTAGTGTGTTAGCTGTGGGTTACACAAACGTCATTTTGTTCTTATCCGCCCTCCCTTCTGGGACAGTATAACTGTGGTGTTTTTACTATGGGGCCTTCCTCTGGCCAATTACTTTTGGGGCATTTTAGGGTTCTGCAATTGGCAACAGTGCACACCAACAATAGGGAGTGAGCTCTTCTCCAGTTGGAACCAGTTGCTCCAGTCATCATGCACAGCTAATGTATAAGTTTTTCTCTGATTAGTAATGGAAAACATCACAGTAGAAAACATTCTGCTACTTTCATACAAGGTTATCTTGACCTACACTTCTGGTGTCAAAACGTCTGCCTCCAGGCTTATCTTTACGCATTCAGACCTTGACAGAGGTTTTTTTTTTTTTTTTTTTTTCAACCTTCTTATGTCCCTCTGATAGAACACTAAATAACTGACACTTTTTATTTTGTCATTAGGAAAAAATTATATTCTTCATCCTTATCATCAAAATCAAATCGAGCTGTCATATAGCTCAGTCATTAAATCCAAACATTTCAAGATCTGTTCTTATTTCTGTGGGTTTCTCAGATGTGGTATCAATTTTACCACCAAATATCATTTTATATTTCTCCTATAATTTCCTTAATAGCTAACTCTTTCGGTTACTCTTTACATTATTGCATATTCAGTCCTGCCAGTTGTAAGAATATAGAACACTGATACTTGCTTACCCTGCATATTTAACAAAATTTAACTGTTTAACAAAACTTAATTAAAAAGCTTGACTTTGATCCATTACCAAATGCTGATAATTTTTTTCTTTTTTGATATTCCCAACAATGTGTTTATTTTTCTTAGATCTAAAGGTTAGTTTGACAAGGCCTCCCATTTATATGGGATTCCAGGTTTTCTTAGCTTCTTTGTTGCATTAAAAAAATATTTGGAAGGCAGTAAGTAAAATGTCGTGAAAAGTTTTAGTTCTGCTTCCTCTGACTTTACAGTTGGTTTATTTCTAATAATCCAAATAAATTTATCTTTACTGTTTTCAAAACCACTTTGTTGTCTTTTAGATATTTATTTTTGATCCTCTTTTTTATATTTAAGCATTTTCCATGTATGTGCAATAAGTATGTGCAATTTTCCACTCAGTGCAATAAGTCCATATAACAGCTGTAAAAAGTTCTGTTTCCAATTTTTATTTTACCTAATTCTTCATTTTTTATTCTACCCCTTCAAACCTGTGTTTATTTCTTGCTGTTATTTCTTTACAAATACTGGTTTTACATTTCCTAAATGCAATGCTTTTTTTGTAAAACAAAAAAAGGTGCCGGAACTCACGTCGCCGCTGGCAGGAAGCACTCAGCACACGACCACACACACCAATCCCAAGTCGAACAGCAGAACAGCGTCCCAAGCTGAGCAGCGCCCTCACTATCTCACTATCAGATAGCAGATAGCAGACACAAAAGCAGCCCACAGGCACTATGTTAATGATGTTTGCTGCTGATCTGCTATGCCGTTCAAAATTACTTCGTAAAATCCATTGGAAAAAAGGTGCCGGAATGCTGTTCCAGTGCATTCTATGACAAAAAAAACCCTGCCTAAATGTTCATGTTTTGTGTCATAGAATTCCACATACCTTGTGGAATTCTATGACACCTTGTGGAATTCTATGACAAGGTTTTGAGATGGCTAGATGGAGGGGATGCAGTGGATGTGGTATACCTGGATTTCAGCAAGGCCTTTGACAAAGTGCCCCATGATATCCTGGTGGAGAAACTGAGGGGTTTTGGGATACACCAAAGCACTGTTCAATGGATTAGGGCATGGTTGACTGACCGAAAGCAGAAGGTAACCATTAGTGGGGAATCATCCGGATGGCAGCCAGTGACAAGCAGGGTCCCCCAGGGCTCTGTCCTGGGGCCGATCCTGTTTAATCTTTTCATTAACGACATGGAAGAAGGGATGAACAGTCTGCTGATCAAATTTGCAGATGACACTAAAACTGGAGCAGTGGCCACAACTGAGGAGCAGGTACTCCAGATCCAAAAGGATCTGGACAGACAATGGAAGTGGGCAGGAGACAACAGGATGGCGTTCAATGTGGATAAGTGCAAGGTCTTGCACTTGGGGCATAGGAATAGGTGTCATAAGTACAGTTTAGGTGACAAGTATCTGGAGAGCAGCACTTGTGAAAGGGACCTCGGGGTACTGGTAGACTGCAGGCTAAACATGAGTCAGCAGTGTGATGTGGTGGTCAAGAGGGTGAACGCCACCCTTGGTTGCATAGCCAGAAGTATGGCTTCTAGATCAAGAGAGGTATTGTTCCCACCGTACACGACTCTGGTGCGCCCACAACTGGAGTATTGTGTTCAGTTTTGGGCCCCTCATTACAGAAAGGATATAGCCAGGTTGTTGGAGTCAGTGCAGCTTAGTGCCACAAGGTTGGTGGTCGGTTTGCAGGGGATGCCGTATGAGGCAAGACTGATGGAACTGGGTCTCTTCAGCCTGGAGAAGAGGAGACTCAGAGGGGATATGTTGGTGACATATAGGTATGTGAGGGGATGTCACATGGAGATGGGTAGAGACCTGTTCTCCCCTGCAGATGAAGGCAGGATGTGCTCCAATGGAGCAAAGCTCAGGGAGCCAAGGTTCCATTTGGATGCCAGGAAGCACTTTCTGACAGTCAGGACCCCGAGGGTGTGGAATGGGCTTCCACGAGAAGTTGTTGAGGCCCCATTGGTGTGGGTGTTCAAGGATAGACTGGACGCCCACATGGTGAGTATGTCATGAGTGGAGCTGGCTGGTGCCGGAGGTCAGACTAGATGGCCCGGGAGGCTCCTTCTGACTCGCTCTGTTTCTATGTTTCTATGTTTTTCTTTACTAGCCTTCAAATTTTAAAGTGTTTACTACTTGTAGAATTAATCTATATTTCTCTTCAACATTTGTAACCTTTTTGTTCTACATTAGGTATTTCATTCACTAAGTCTTCTTTAGCTCTGAATTTTGTATTAATTATATTTTAAACTATTCAAATTGATCTTCACAATCTTTCTTAATTTGTCCTATTGTTCATGTAATTGTCTCTATTTGCTTTTGTCCTATTCCTTGTTATTTTCTATAATATTCTTTATAATTTTTGCCCTTTCATGTGAACCTCTTTAAGCAAAATGTTATATACCTTTCCTTTGAATTCTCTGCCACACTTTCCTATTATAACTCTTGTAGAGTAAAAACTTGTTCTTTTTTTTCTCTTAATTGCCAATTACTCTTCTTCTAGAATTTCAATCACTTTTCTTGTGCTTTCTATGGGAGTAATGTGCTTTTAAAAATTATTATAGGCCCCCGAAGCAGGGTGAGAGGAATGCAAAGGTAAAAGTAATCTTTGAGCAAATTCCACCCTGCAAAGTTGCTAGGCAGCCAGCTTCAGCCCTTTAAATGTGGCAATTCAAAATCTGAGGGAAGGAGAGGAAAGAGGAAGAGCCTACCTCAAAGCCTTAGCAGACCAATCAGAGTGAGACAGCTGAGCTGGATGGGGAATGAAACAGTAATGAAGGGAGTTTTGCTTGTGGAGGCTGCTCAGATACATGGCAAGAATAGGAGGATTGGGGAGCAGGCTGAAAATGATAGATGGTTTGTGATCATTTATCAGGGGAAACATGGTGAGTAACCACCAATCATGACAGCCCCTTATCTTTACTTGTTTTGAGGTCAAACTTGGCCAGTGATAGTAAAGGAAGGAAGGAAACTTTGTGGGGAGGTGTAGTTATCACTGTATTGCCCTCACCTCATGTATTTCTCATGTTCCTTCAATGTGTTCAATATTACACCAGTGAAACCTAAAAGAAATGGTAGCCCCTACCAACAAGATTTATATAAGAAATAAAAAACCTCTTTCAACCTGATGACAAAATTGCATTTTTAAGAAGCTCTCAGAGATTTATTCAAGTGGTGGATAAGACCAAAGGTAAAGGGGAGAGGGACAAAGCAAAAAGATATAGAACAAAAATGGCAATACATGGGGTAGCTTCACTTGACAGATCAAACCTCAATGATTTTATGCACAGGATAATCTGTTGCATACTCCAAACCCTGTTGTGCAATTTCAGCATGGCATGTTTGTTTGTTTTTTAAACCACAATAAGAAACAATGACTTCTTCTGTGGTTTCCATGCCTCGCCATGGTTTCTCTACTCATCCAAACTGAGCATTGTGGTTTCCATGGTCCTGGTATGCAGCTACAACAGTCCTCTGGAAAGATCAGCAACTGCAGGAGCTGTTATCTAGCATCTGGCCTCTTGGCAGAGCGGCAGAGCAGCAGAGGCACAGGCTGGGAGAGAGCGCTGAGTGGCCAGGGGACTGGCACAGGCAAGGTAGGAGCTGGGCAGGTGGGAGCAGGGGTCCAGGAGCAGCAGA
>JAIXND010000774.1:7031695-7070381 GCA_023646645.1 Varanus salvator macromaculatus | reverse complement strand
CAGTTGCAGATGTATCTGGTGGTGAAAGGAAAGTCCAATGCTGCAAAGATCTTTACTCCATAGGAACCTGGAATGTAAGTTCCGTGAATCAAGGCAAGCTGGATGTGGTCAAACAAGAGATGACAAGACTGAACATCGACATCTTAGGAATCAGTGAACTAAAATTGACAGGAATGGGTGAATTCAGATGACTATCAGGTACACTACTGCGGGCAAGAATCCCTCAGAAGAAATGGAATAGCCTTCATAGTCAGTAAAAGAGTAGGAAAAGCAGTACTGGGGTACAATCTCCAAAATGACAGAATGATCTCAGTTCAAATCCAAGGCAACCCATTCAACATCACAGTAGTCCAAGTCTATGCCCCAATCACTGCTGCTGAAGAGGCTGAATTTGACTGGTTCTATGAAGGCCTACGTCACCTTCTAGAATTAACACCAAAAAATGATGTCCTTATCATCATGGGGAATTGGAATGCTAAAGTAGAAAGCCAAAAGATAACCGGAATAACAGGCACGTTTGGCCTTGGAGTATAAAATGAAGCAGGGCTCAGGCTGGTAGAATTTTGTCAAGAGAATACGATGGTCATAGCAAACACTTTTTTCCAGCAACCCAAGAGATGATTCTACACATGGACATCAAAAGACAGTCAACACAGAAATCAGATTGACTATGTGGTCTGCAGCCAAAGATGGAGAAGTTCTATACAGACAGTACAAACTGGACCAGGAGCTGACGGTGACTCAGATCATTTGTTTTATATTTATTTATTTGGAATTTTTGTATGCCATCCCATTCACATAAGCCTTGGGACGGCTTCCAACATATAATAAATATCTATACAAATACATATAAAATCTGGAAACATCCTGGCAATAATGTAAAACCAATAAATAAAATCAACACTTATTAAAATATTGTTTAAATAAAAAGGTCATGGCCTGGTGCCAAAAAGCAAATAACGACGGCGCCAGGCGGACCTCTCTGGGGAGCGCATTCCATAAGTGGAGCGCCACCACAGAGAAGCCCTCCTCCAGGTACTCACCCTCCTAATATCTTTCATGGAGGGTTCTCAGAGAAGGGCCTCTGCCACCGATCTCAAGGGGTGGGAGGGCAAATATGGTTGCAGGTGCTCCTTTAGATATCCAGGTCCCAAGCCTAAGGGCTTTATAGGTGATAACCAGCACCTTGAATTGGGTCCAGACTTTGATGGGGAGCCAGTGAAGCTGGTAGAGGACTGGGGTAATATGAGAACAATGCCCATTCCCCGTCAGCAACCTGGCAGCTCTGTTTTGCACCATCTGAAGTATCCGGACCGTCTTCAAGGGCAGACCCACATAGAGTGCGTTACAGAAGTCCAATCGGGAAGTAACCAACACATGTGTCACTGTTGCCAGGCAATCATTCTCCAGGTAGGGACTCAGCTGATGGATCAGCAGAAGCTGAAGGAAAGCACTACTCACCACTGCGGTCACCTGAGCTTCTAGCGACAGCCCTGGGTCAAGGAGCGCTCCCAAGCTGTGGACCCTGTCCTTTAAAGGGAGTGCTACCCCATTCAGGACAAGGTTCAGGTCTCCTACCCCGAAGCCTGAACCACCTACCAACAGGACCTCTGCCTTGTCTGGATTGAGCTTCAGTTTATTGGCCCTCATCCAGCCCATTACCTCAGCCAGGCACCGGTTCAGTACAGCCACTGCCTCACTTGGATTGGTTGAAAAAGAGAGGTAGAGCTGGATATCATCAGCATACTGATGATTCTGTAGCCCACACCTCCTGATGACCTCTCCCAGCGGTTTCATGTAGATGTTAAATAGCAAGGGGGACAAAATGGATCCCTGTGGAACTCCATGGCATAGCTGCCATGGCACAGAGCCATAGTCCCCCAGCACCACCCTCTGGAATCGGCCATTGAGATAGGAGCGGAACAACTGTAAATCAGTGCCTCTTACTCCCAATCCCACTAGCCTATCCAGAAGTATACCATGGTCGATGGTATCGAAATCCACTGAGAGGTCTAGGAGGACCAACAGGGATGCACTCCCCCTGTCTCTCTCCCTGCACAGGTCATCATACAGGGTGACCAAGGCAGATTCAGTACCATACCTGGGTCTAAAGCCAGACTGAAATGGGTCTAGATAATCAGTCTCATCCAAGAGTGCTTGGAGTTGTCCCACCACCACCCGTTCTAACACCTTGCCCAGGAACGGGATGTTGGCCACCGGTGTATAATTGGTGGCCATCTCTGGATCCAGGGATGCCTTCTTTAGGACTGGCCAGACTACCACCTCCTTTAGAGGGGCAGGTACCCAGCCGTCCCTCAGAGAGGCATTGACGACCTCCAGGATCCAGGCCCCTCTCCTGTCTTTGGCTTTGTTAAGTAGCCAGTTAAGGGCAAGGGGCCAGTAAGCAGGTGGTGGAATGTACTTTTCCAAGCACCTTGTCCACATCATCAGGCCACAATAACTGGAACTCATCGAACAGTTTTGGACCAGACAGCAAAATTGGCACCTCCCCAAGGGCTCTGAGTCACTAGTGGAATCCAGCTCATGACAAATCTGAGCGATTTTCTCCTTAAAATGCTTGGTAAAGTCATCACAGCGGGCCGTTGAGTGTGGCACAAGATCTTTCTTGGGGTCTGGGTGAACCAGCCCCTGTACCACCTGAAAGAGCTCCGCTGGACGGCATTGTGAGGAGGCAATGGAATCAGAGAAGAATTTCTTTTTTGCTGCCCTCACCATCACAGCATAGGCTTGATAATGAGCTCTCAGGTGTGTTCGGTCAGATTCATCCTGTGATTTCCTCCACTCTCTAGACGTCTCCCAACTCGCTTCATCGCCCGTAGTTCAGATGTATACCAGGGGGATGAACGGGCTCTGCCAGGCAGTAGAGGATGCTTAGGAGTGATTGTGTCAATAGCCCTGGTCATTTCCCCATTCCACAGTTCGACCAGTGCCCCGACAGGAGCACCAGCCTTATCAACTGGAAATTCCCCCAGAGTCTTCAGGAATCCATCTGGATCCATCTGGCTCTGGGGGCGGACCAACACAATTAGGTCCGCACACTTACAGAGGGAAAGGCCACTCTCGAGCTCAAACCTCACAAGGAAGGACATAGATTCCTCTCCCTCAGATCACCCTCTTCCTGCCCCGTCGAGAAAACCAGGTCCAGAGTGTGTCCACGTTCATGGGTTGGGCCAATGACATGTTGAGACAGCCCCATGGCCGTCATGGAGGCCATGAAGTCCTGAGCCGCCTCGGTCAGAACAGTCTCGGCATGGAGATTGAAGTCCCCCAGTACCAGCATCCTGGGAGTCTTCAGCACCAGGTCCGAGACGATCTCCATCAGCTCAGGCAGGGAGTCTGTTGGGCAGAAGGGTGCATGGTACACCAACAGAATCCCCAATCTGTCTCGGTTGCCCAACACCAAGTAGAGGCACTCTAGACCTGGCCTTGAGAGAACAGGAAGCCCCATGAGGGAAATAAAGGCTCAGTAAACTAAATCGACCCCCTTCCTCTCCCCTCCAGGCGTGGTCGGTGCTGGACCAAATACCCAGACAGGCACAGTTGAGAAAGGGAGACATCCCCCCCGCTCTCCCGACCAGGTCTCGGATATGTAAGCCAGGTCGGCCTCCTCATCCACAATCAAGTCATGAATGAGGGATGATTTATTGTGGACTGACCTGGCATTAAGCAACAGCACCGACAGGCCCGAGGGGCAGTTGACAAGCCTACCTTGAACCCTCCGGCTGGAGGAATACCGAGAAGGGGGAACAGGTATCAGCCATCTGTCCCTCCTTCTTCTATGCTGATACGTTAAACCCCCAACGCCATAACAACCATTGTCCATAACCACCCCAATGGTGGCGCCCACGTGCTCCCCAGGCAACTTCATTGTCATGGCCAGAAATGAATCCATTAAAAAGTTAGGCTAAAATACAAATTAAAATTGCAATAAAACCCTTAAAATTCCACACCAACCACTCAATACAAATTCCAACCAACCGACAAAATCCCTGGCCAGCCCAGCCCCCACATGGCTCTAAATGGCAATGACGCCCTTAGACCGACTTCCTTAGGCTGCCGGCCCAGTTTCTTGTTGCAAAATTTAGGCTTAAATTGAAGAAAGTAGGGAAGAGCACTAGGCCACTTAGGTATGACCTAAACCATATCCTTGATGAATATACAGTAGAGGTGGCAAATAGATTAAAGGAATTAGATCTGATACACAGAGTGCCTGAAGAACTATGGATGGAGATTCGCAACATTGTACAAGAGGCAGCAACTAAAACCATCCCAAAGAAAAAGTAATGCAAGGAAGCAAAATGGCTGTCTGAGGAAGCATTACAAAAGCTCAGGAAAGAAGGGAAGCGAAAAGCAAGGAAGAAAGAGAAAGATACACCCAATTGAATGCAGAATTCCAGAGAATAGCTAGAAGAGATAAAAATGCCTTCTTAAATGAACAGTGCAAAGAAATAGAAGAAAACAATAGAATAGGGAGGACCAGAGATCTCTTCAAGAAAATTGGAGATATGAAGGGAACATTTCATGCAAAGATGGGCATGATAAAGGAACAAAATGGCAGTGAGAACTGGACATGGAACCACTGATTAGTTCAAAATTGAGAAAAGCATTTGGCAAGGCTGTATACTATCGCCCTGCCTATTTAACTTATATGCAGAGCACATCATGGGAAAAGCAGGGTTAGATGAATCACCAATTGGAATTAAGAATGCTGGGAGAAATATCAACAACCTCAGATATGCAGATGATAGAAAGTGGCAGTAAGTGAAGAGGAACTAAAGAGCCTCTTGATGCGGGTGAAAGAGGAGAGCGCAAATTTTGGCTTGAAACTCAACATTAGGAAAACTAAGATCATGGCATCCAGTCCTCTCACTTCCTGGCAAATAGATGGGAAAGAAATGGAGGTAGTGACAGATTTTATTTTCCTGGGCTCCAAGATCACTGCAGACGGGGACTGAGAGGTCTAGGAGGACCAACAGGGATGCACTCCCCCTGTCTCTCTCCCTGCACAGGTCATCATACAGGGCGACCAAGGCAGATTCAGTACCATACCTGGGTCTAAAGCCAGACTGAAATGGGTCTAGATAATCAGTCTCATCCAAGAGTGCTTGAAGTTGTCCCACCACCACCCGTTCTAACACCTTGCCCAGGAACGGGATGTTGGCCACCGGTGTATAATTGGTGGCCATCTCTGGATCCAGGGATGCCTTCTTTAGGACTGGCCAGACTACCACTTCCTGGCAAATAGATGGGAAAGAAATGGAGGTAGTGACAGATTTTATTTTCCTGGGCTCCAAGATCACCGCAGACGGGGACTGCAGCCAAGAAATTAAAAGATGTCAGAAGGGGATGTCAGAGAATGAGGTGGCTAGATGGAGTCACTGAAGCAGTTGGTGTGAGCTTAAGTGGACACCGGGGGCTGGTGGAGGACAGGAAGTCTTGGAGGAATGTTCTCCATGGGGTTGTGATGGGACAGACATGACTTCGTGACTAACAACAATAACAACAATTATCTTGGAACCCCAAATCTCCATTAAAGGGTGGGACCATTTTGCATACCCATGCTGAAGAGGATGCTTTGAGAAAGAACTTCAGCCTTAGCATGAAGTGAGCACCTCTGCTGCCTTTCATAAAAGAAGGGCGATATGTACCTTCATTACCACAAGCCAAGTCAACCATTTCCCCCTAATACCCTAAACTTCAGGAGATATGGGAAGTTGCTATTAAAGTTTAGGGATGTTAGCTAGCTTCCTACATTCCATAATTTTTAGGTCCATTTTTTGTATACAAACAGTTGTCTCCACAGAATATTAGAATTGGAGGGGACAAGAAGACTGTTGGATCTAACCTGCTGCTCATGCAAGACTCCAAGTTGAACCATCCCTCTCAGATGGCTGTCCAGTTGCATCCTGAATGCCTCTAGTGTGGGAGAGCCCACAGCCTCTCTGGGTAATTGGTTCCATTGTCATATTATTCTGACTGCAAGGACTTTTTTTTAAAATCTAGCCAGAACCTGGCTTCCTGTAACTTGCGCTTGTTATTCCATGTCCTACGCTCTGGGGTGATCGTGATGAGATTCCAACTTTCCTCTTTGTGACAGTGTTTCAAATACTTGTAGAATGCTATCATATCTTCCCCCAATCTTTTCTTCTCAAGTCTTAACATTCCCAGATGTCTCAATCTTTCCTCATAAGACTGTGTTTCCAGACCCTGAATCAGCCGTGTTGCCCTCCTTTGAGGCCCTTTCAACTTGTCTGCATTTTTCTGAAACTGTGGTGCCAAGAACTGGACACAGTATTCCAGATGGAACATAACCAGTGCTGAGTAGAGGGGAATTGGTACTTACGTGATTTGGAAGTAATACTGCTATTAATGTAGCCTAAAAGAATTTGCAGTCATATTTGTTGAGAATATTTGTTTGAGAATTTGTTGCCTCATGTTCAGCTTGTGATCTACAATAATTCTAAGAACCTTCTCACTTGAAGTAGTGTTGAGACAAGTATTCCTCATCTTGTAGCATTGCATTTGGTTTCTTTTTCCTAGGTGGAGGACTTGGCATTTGTCCCTACTGAATCTCATCCTGTTGCTTTCAGCCCAGCTTTCAAATTTATCAAGATCACCTTGAATCCTCTTCTATCTTCCAGGATATTAGCCATTCCACCCAGTTGTTTTTATACTTGTTCCTTGTACAGCCTCACCCAAATAATTAATCAAAATGTTAAAGATCACTGGGCCTAGGACTGAACCCTGCAGCACTCTATTTGTTACCTCTTGTGGAGGTACCATTGATGATCACTCTTCGAGTCCAATTCTGTAGCCAGTTGTGAATCTAATTGTTGTTCTATCTTGCCCACTTTTTGTTAGCTTGCTAATCAGGATGTCATTGGGCACTTTGTCAAAAGCTTTACTAAATTCTAGATAGATTATTTTCACAGTATTCAGACTGTCAATCAGGGAGGTTACCCAGTCAAAAAATGAAATTAGATTAATATGGCAGTATTTGTTCTTGAGAAAACTATGTTGGCTTCATAAATCACTGTATTGTTATTTTCAAGGTGTTTGCAAACAGTCCTTTTGAAGTGTTCCAGAATGTTCTCAGGGATTGATGGCAGAATGACTGGTCTGTAGTTCCCAGGTTCTTCTTTTTCCTTTCTTGAAGATACAGACCACATTAGCCTATCCCTAGTCATCTGGCATTTCCCCTGCCCTGGATGATTTCTCAAACATAAGATACAGTGGTTCTGAGAGTACTGCCTGCTTCTTTATGACTCTAGAATGGATGTTGTCATGTCCTGAACATTTGAACTCATTCAATCCATTTAGATACTTGACCTTTTATTTATCTATTAGATTTATACTCCACTTATTTTCAATAACCTCAAAGTACTTTACATAATTCTCCTCCTCCTACTCCAATTTACCCACACAACAACAGCCCTGTGAGGTAGGTTGGACTGTGAGTATGGAGTATGTGACTCGCCCAAAGTTACCCAACTGGCTTCATGGCTAAATGGGGACTAGAACTTAGATCACCTGATTCCCACTGCAAATAGACCATTTGTTTATCAATCTTGAGTTGCTTCAGATTGTATTTCCCCTTCATTAAGGTCATAGATATTCTTTTGGGAGAAGACTCTTAGAGTACATCAATACAAGACAGTGAATACATGGCTCAGCAGAACTGAACAAGAAAAAGATCTCAGAGTAATTGTGGACAATAGGGTAAACTTGAGCCAGCAATGCCATGCAGCTACCAAAAGAGCAAATGCTATTTGGGGATGCATTAACAGAAGTATTACTTCCAAATCATGAGAAGTAGTAGTTCCCCTATACTCCTCATTATTCAGACCTCATCTGGAATACTGTGGCCAGTTCTGGGCTCCAACATTTAAGAAAGATGCAGAAAAATTAGAAAGGGTCTAGAGAAGAGCAACAAAAATGATCCAGGGTTTGGAAACACTGCCCTATGAGGAGACACTGAGAGATCTGGGCATGCTCAGCCTTGAGAAGAGAAGACAGTGGGGACATATCCCTCTGTAAGTGCCTGAAAGCTGTCACAAAGAGGAAAGGCAAGATCTCTTCTCACTGATACCAGAGTGTAGGAGATGGAATAAACAAATCAAGTTGTGGCTACCCAAATTCAGGTTGGACATCAGGAAAAGCTTCCTCACTTTCAGAGCGGTCTAGAGAGGTGGTGGGCTCTCCCACACTAGAGACATTCAAAAAGAATAGTATGCATGATGTTGTCACCATTTTAAAATCTTTGTTAGCTACTCTGGAAGTCATCAGACTGAAGATCAGGATAGTAAATAAATGCCACTAATAACAATTGAAAGGAGTGCACCTAAGTAGAAATCTATTCTATGTTTTCTGTGAGACATCCTCTTGACGTCTTCTTTTTATTGATTCTCTTTAACTTTTTGATGATGTCAAAAACTATAAACATTGACCATGCTGCTATAAATTTTCACTGAGACAATCAAAGAAACTAGCATAAAATGCATTCTTATAGATGGGAGTACTGATTTCTCCCCTCTAAAGTTTCCTCATAAAAATGCTACTATTAAATTGAATTTTACTGTTAGGGCTGTAGACTTTTTAAAACAATTATATTTGAGGTGGGGCTGTCCTGACACTCGTCTTTAAGTTGCAGCCCATTTGCCTTGGCTGTGGGGCAGTACAGAAATAAATTAATTAATTAATAAGAGCCAGTGTGGTGTAGTGGTTAAGAGCATGGGACTGGAACTCAGACGATTCGGGTTCTAGTCCCCGCTCAGCCATGGTGCCAACTGGGTGACTTTGGGCCAGTCACAGACTCTCAGCCCAGCCTACCTCACAGGGCTGTTGTTGTGGGGATAAGATGGAGGAGGAGAATGATGTAAGCTGCCTTGAGCCCTTTGTAGGAAAGGCAGGATATAAATCGAAAAATAAATAAATAAAAAAATGAGGCACGAATAGGGAAGATGGATAAACCAGTTTGGTTTGCATTTGAATGTAGTATGGGCTTAACTTTGCTTAGCTTCCTTCACACTGCTAGTGAGCTATATAGTCCTGCAGATCCTCCAGGAAGATGGTGCAACCATCACTGGACAAGTGTATGGCACCATCCTGGAAAAGTGGCAGCAAGAAGTTTTTAATGACCAGATGTGTGTGATTCACTTCCCTACTACCAGACAATAACACAAGCCTCAAGAACTTGGTCACCTTTTTTATAGTGCTTTCAATCTACTTAGAGGTGTCAAATTTCTAAAACCCCCATGCACTGCAGCATGACCCTGCAAAATTGGCTCAGAGAATTACAAATACTTCTTAGGTTTGTATATGGATGGATGTGTACATCCCAGGTTCTTCTTACCAAAACAAGAGCCACTGCAGTGATGGTAGAACAGTCTAGAAGCAACACTTTTCAAAGCACTCTCACTTCCTCACTCCAGTCAAACTGATGCTGAGTTCAGTTACTGGATTCTTTGATGCCCAGAAAACAATATGATAGCTACAGTGAGCACCTCACTTTGGCTTGGCATTCTAACCCACAGCTACTGGCCCTGCCAGATCTTTTCATTAACGACATGGAAGAAGGGGTGAACAGTCTGCTGATCAAATTCACAGACGAAACTAAAACTGGAGCAGTGGCCACAACTGAGGAGCAGATACTCCAGATCTAAAAGGATCTGGACAGACTATGGAAGTGGGCAGGAGACAAAAGGATGGCGTTCAATGTGGAGAAGTGCAAGGTCTTGCACTTGGGGCATAGGAATAGCTGTCATAAGCACAGGTTAGGTGACAAGTGGCTGGAGAGCAGCACTTGTGAAAGGGACCTCGGGGTACTGGTTGACTGCAGGCTAAACATGAGTCAGCAGTGTGATGCGGTGGTCAAGAGGGCGAATGCCACCCTTGGCTGCATAGCCAGAAGTGTGGCTTCTAGATCAAGAGAGGTATTACTACCACTCTACACGACTCTGGTGCGGCTGCAACTGGAGTATTGTGTTCAGTTTTGGGCCCCTCATTACAGAAAGGATATAGCCAGGTTGGAGTCAGTGCAGTGTAGGGCCACAAGAATGGTGGCTGGTTTGTAGGGGATGCCGTATGAGGCAAGACTGAGGGAACTGGGTCTCTTCAGCTTGGAGAAGAGGAGACTCAGAGGGGATATGTTAGCGACATACAGGTATGTGAGGGGGTGTCACATGGAGATGGGGAGAGGCCTGTTCTCCCCTGCAGAGGAAGGCAGGACGCGCTCCAATGGAGCAAAGCTCAGGGAACAAGGTTCAATTTGTATGCCAGGAAGCACTTCCTGACAGTTAGGACACCGAGGGTGTGGAATGGGCTTCCACGGGAGGTCGTTGAGGCCCCATCAGTGAGGGTGTTCAAAGACAGGCTGGACATACACATGGTGGGCATGTCATGAGTGGAGCCGGCTGGTGCTGGAGGTCAGACTAGATGGCCCGGGACGCCCCTTCTGATTCGCTCTGTTTCTATGTTTCTATGAATTCTATGACAGGGTTTAGAGATGGCTAGATGGAGGGGATGCAGTGGATGTGGTATACCTGGATTTCAGCAAGGCCTTTGACAAAGTGCCCCATGATATCCTGGTGGAGCAACGGAGGCGTTTTGGGATACACCAAAGCACTGTCCAGTGGATTAGGGCATGGTTGACTGATTGAAAGCAGAAGGTAACCATTAGCGGGGAATCGTCGGGATGGCAGCCAGTGACAAGCGGGGTCCCCCAGGGCTCTGTCCTGGGGCCGATCCTGTTTAATCTTTTCATTCATGACATGGAAGAAGGGGTGAACAGTCTGCTGATCAAATTCGCAGACGACACTAAAACGGGAGCAGTGGCCACAACTGAGGAGCAGATGCACCAGATCCAAAAGGATCTGGACAGACTATGGAAGTGGGCAGGAGACAACAGGATGGCGCTCAATGTGGATAAGTGCAAGGTCTTGCACTTGGGGCATAAGAATAGCTGTCATAAGTACAGGTTAGGTGACAAGTGGCTGGAGAGCAGCACTTGTGAAAGGGACCTCGGGGTACTGGTTGACCGCAGGCTAAACATGAGTCAGCAGTGTGATGCGGTGGTCAAGAGGGCGAATGCCACCCTTGGTTGCATAGCCAGAAGTGTGGCTTCTAGATCAAGAGAGGTATTACTACCACTCTACACGACTCTGGTGCGGCTGCAACTGGAGTATTGTGTTCAGTTTTGGGCCCCTCATTACAGAAAGGATATAGCCAGGTTGGAGTCAGTGCAGCGTAGGGCCACAAGGATGGTGGCTGGTTTGCAGGGGATGCTGTATGAGGCAAGACTGAGGGAACTGGGTCTCTTCAGCTTGGAGAAGAGGAGACTCAGAGGGGATATGTTGGCAACATACAGGTATGTGAGGGGCTGTCACATGGGGATGGGGAGAGGCCTGTTCTCCCCTGCAGAGGAAGGCAGGACGCGCTCCAATGGAGCAAAGCTCAGGGAGCCAAGGTTCATGTTGGATGCCAGGAAGCACTTCCTGACAGTTAGGACCCCGAGGGCGTGGAATGGGCTTCCACAGGAGGTCGTTGATGCCGCATCGGTGAGGGTATTCAAAGATAGGCTGGACATGCACATGATGGGCATGTCATGAGTGGAGCCGGCTGGTGCCAGAGGTCAGACTAGATGGCCCGGGAGGCCCCTTCTGCCTTGTTCTGTTTCTATGTTTCTACTCCAGATCCAAAAGGATCTGGACAGACTATGGAAGTGGGCTGGAGACAACAGGATGGTATTGAATTGGGATAAGTGCAAGGTCTTGCACTTGGGGCATAGGAATAGGTGTCATAAGTACAGTTTAGGTGACAAGTATCTGGAGAGCAGCACTTGTGAAAGGGACCTCGGGGTACTGGTTGGCTGCAGGCTAAACATGAGTCAGCAGTGTGATGCGGTGGTCAAGAGGGCGAACACCACCCTTGGTTGCATAGCCAGAAGTGTGGCTTCTAGATGAAGAGAGGTATTACTACCACTGTATACGACTCTGGGGCGCCCGCAACTGGAGTATTGTGCTCAGTTTTGGGCCCCTCATTACAGAAAGGATATAGCCAGGTTAGAGTCAGTGCAGCGTAGGGCCACAAGGTTGGTGGCCGGTTTGCAGGGGATGGGGTATGAGGCAAGACTGAGGAAACTGGGTCCCTTCAGCCTGGAGAAGAGGACACTCAGGGGGGATATGTTGGCGACATACAGGTATGTGAGGGGATGTCACATGGAGATGGGTAGAGACCTGTTCTCCCCTGCAGAGGAAGGCAGGATGCGCTCCAACGGAGCAAAGCTCAGGAAGCCAAGGTTCCATTTGGATGCCAGGAAGCACTTCAGTTAGGACCCCGAGGGTATGGAATGGGCTTTCATGAGAGGTCGTTGAGGCCCCATTGGTGTGGGTGTTCAAGGATAGACAGGACGTGCACATGGTGGGCATGTCGTGAGAGGAACCGGCTGGTGCCGGAGGTCAGACTAGATGGCCCCTTCTGACTCGCTCTGTCTCTATGTTTCTATGTTTGTCCACTCCTCTGTTTGGGCAAGTGGGCAAACATTCCTCTCTTCCATAAGCAGAGCATTTGTGTGAAAAATTAACACAGCTTTCTAGTGACCCTTCCAAGGGGATTTGAAATCCAAGCAAAGCAGGAGAAATTGAATGCTTGTCTCACTGGCCTATTGGATCCTGAACCAGGAAGATAGTTATTGATTGCCAACCAGATCATCTGACATCTTCTGTGCAAGTTCCAGGCACTATAGTAAGAACTTCTGCTGATGTTTGTCTCAGACAAATGCCAGGTTAAGGGTCACCTTTTTCATCAAACAGGAGCCAAGCAATCTCCATGTCTTCTAAAAAGGCCAGATAAATGTGTCAATTTTTTCACTACTTCTGGGCCCTTCCACAGGTGACCCTGGAATTGAATCCCATTTAAATTTTGTAGTCGTAAACCAATTCACATGATTCTTATACATTTGACTGTTTGGTTCCAGTTTGAGAATTGGCTTGGGTTTTGCTTTCCTTTTCATGATTCTTGGACTCTGCTGTATTTTTCACCTTGGATTCAGGGTTAGGTTAGAGTTAACACTCCACAGTTTTTCTTTTCTAGTGAGAAGTGGTCCCCAAATAGCAGTTTAATTTCACTATAGGAAAGATTCCTGTTTTGTGGGTCTGTGAATGACACCTTTACATCTCCCAGGCAGGGCTCTGCCCTGTAGGAAATGATACCTACATGATCCCATAATATATCTGGGGGAAAAAGAAGTCAGGATGGTGATCTATCTTGGCATCTGCTTGAAATCCAGTTTTCCTAAGAATGGCATATCCAATCAGCCTTTGCCTGCCCTGCTGATAACTTCATATTTCAAAAGGTGTAGGAATGAACAAAGTGAATTGCAAACCTAACCAACAAGGAATAAATAGGTGTTGAAGTGGAATGATGGTCATTGTTCTGAAATGTTTCTGAGAACATCTGTGAACATTAAGTAAATTTAAAATAAAAAGGAGTTTTCTTCTTGCTATATAAAATATGAATTTGCACAGTTCAAGAAGATCCACTAATGGCTAGAGCTTCTCATGGAAGTTAAAACGTCAGTCTCTGGAGACAAGACGTTATTTTCAGTGTCCTAGATCTCATTTCAGTTTGCGTGTGTGTGTGTGTTTTTCCTCTGTACTTCTGCTTTTACCTTGCTGTATGAAAAAAAAAACCCCTAACCTCTTCACTGTGTAGAGGATGACAGAGGCATAGATTCAGTGAATTGGCTTTACTCAAAGGTGAATCAGACAATGCAGATCACACTTCAGAATTCATGGTACTTAATCTTACAGGTTATGAAGTAGCAGTCCAGAAGCAAGTAAATCAAAGAAACATAACTTTTAGAACATTGTTAGGGGTTCAAAGCACTTATAGATCAGGTTCATTCTGAAAGATTCAAAAACTGGTTATGGTTCACAATTCAACAAGAGTCATGGTTGGAGCCTGAAACAAAAATGGAGACATTCTCAAAGGTGCTTAAGAGCCCCAAGCTGATTTGGGTTTTGATTCAAAAACATTTAGAGTCATGCAAAGATCCTGCTCCATGGATGAGAGGATTGCTATAAGGCAGGGGTCCAAGGTCAGCTAAATTGCAGGACTTCTCAAGGAGCTTGAATAGCTCTGTGGGTAAACCTCTCTAGGCAATCAAAGACATAGGTTCTAGAAAAAAAACCCTAAACAAATTTGCACATCCAGAAGTTTAGTCCAACCTAGAAATCTGCTACAGAACCTCTGCATTCAAGGCCTTTCAAATTCACAAGGTAAAGTAGGTTCACAAGTAAGCCCAAAGTAAGCTCACATGCAGATACATTTCATGAGCAAATCTTCCATTTTGGAATCCCCATACTACACTTGCAGGCACAGAACAGACCAAGAGTCAGGATCAAAACATCTGGCAACTCTGGGCTATTAGTGATGGAGGTACATAATGCATAGCAAACAATTCAAATTCAGTGAAAAGTACTTTTCATAACATGTTCTTCATAAAACAGAGTTTGAGAAACAAAACACATGATTGAATAGAAAGCCTCTAGAAATGTGCCTCTAGAATATCAGATCTAACAGAGGGGATTTGGGGCAAGAAAGATGTGACTGTTCCTAGCAAAATTTCCTGAACTGATTTAAAAGCAAAGGAGTAGTTGCAATAGCCCTCCTCCTGAACAATTCATTGACAAAAGATTGTGGCCCATGTATGAGATACACTGCCCAAAAAGAGCGTCCCTATTCTGTCCTTTGGGGATAATGCTTCAACCTGTGTCCCACCTCTGAAAACTGCTCCCACTTTTGTCAGGTTCATACAGAAAGGCTGTCCATTCCCTTCCCTGCCAAGGCTGAAGCTAGCCCCATGATGGGAATGATTTAAGTCCTGCCTGTTCTCCTCTGGGAACACTGACACAAATAAGCTTACTCTGGTGACTGAACGGGCTGAAACCCTTCTGGAATATTTCTGATCAGATTTTGGCTATCATCTATAACAGTGGTCCTAAAACTTTTTCTCCAGGGGGCCAGTTGAAAGCTGCCGGTGCTGGATGCGGGCCGGAAAGTTGGTGCCAGCGGTGTGTGCGGGCTGGTGCAGGGGCGGGGACAGGGGTGGTGAGTGCGGGCACGTGCACTGAGGCAGGGGTGGGCGCGTGATAAGAGAAGATGAGGTGAGGCGTGGGTGGGCACGTGCACAGCAAGAGGAGGCAAGGCATGGGCGGGGGTGGGCATGTGCCGCAAGGTGGGTGCATGAGGCAGTAGCTTGCTCGGTTGGAGAATGTTTTCTCTGAGCGAACAAACCACTGCCTCCCTGCGCACTGGGTGAGGTGGCCGGTGGTGGGCGCATGTGTGGGTGCGCACATGGCAGGTCCAAATGGGAATGGCAGGCCAGATCCAGCTCCCAGGCCATAGTTTGAGGACCCATGATCTATAAGATCTTTTGCAGTGTTGGAACTGGGCCACAACAAGTGAGGAAAACAGTCCCAAATGCAGGATTTCCACACACAGTATTCTCAAGCCAACTCAGGTTCAATAATACAATATTAAGATAGGACAAAGCAGAAAACCAGCTTGCAGGATATTTTTTATATTGTAGAATCTTGCATTGCTGGGTTTCAAGTCAAACCAAACTCAAAAATCAAGAAATTAACTAGACAAGGGGAACCCTGAAGCACTAAGGGTGTTTTCCCCTGAGAGGTTGTATTGAAAGAGGCCCAAGACAGATCTTGGTTAAGATCTTGGTATTTCTTCCGTTAATCAGACAAGCTTAGAAATACATGCACCCAGGTGGAGACAAAGTCTAACAAGAGAGACTGTACTGGAAATCTCTGAAATACAGATGTCAAGGCAAAACAACAGTTTTAGAACTTGCTCAGAGTTTAAACCAGAAATCTTTCCAGGCAATCAAACACAGAGGTAATTAATTCATGGCAAAGAATAATCCATTGTTGGCTATGAGAAGATTTGCATTATATTCCACTACAAATTTAACAACACAAGTATCAACAGACAAAGTTCCAGGGTATAGGTTCAGAGGAAAAATTGTTCCAGAACTTCAATTATTAGCAAGTCCAGGCAAAAAGTGTAAGCAGGAAAGACAGAGCAATTAATCCTAGGTAGGGGACCAGACAAAATCCCAAATTGCCAGTTCAGAATTTTTGTTACAAGATTCCCTAAAAACACAAATAAACCAGCTAGAAAGTGTTTATCAAAGGAGGACCATTGTGGATGAGGAAGAATTGCTGTAGGCAATGATAGATATTTGGCACCAGCAAAGCTCTCTTGATGTCCTTCAGCTTATAAACAGGGGGTGTTGCTTCTCAGCTCATTAAGACTTACTCTGTTCCTACAACTGAGTCTGACCCATAAACATTATATCAAACTAGGGCATTTCTGCTCTGCCCTGTTGAAATGATGCACCTCCTTCCCTTGTGCTCACTTCCTTTGAAAGATTTCATTCCTGTGCCTCAAAGCTGCATTTTGCAGATGCATTTGATAAGGTGTACTCTTTTGGATTTTAAACCTCTTTTCACTTGTAATTAAGCAGTGGCATGGTACAGTGAAGCAGAGTTTCATTCAGAAGTGGTAAGGGCTACTAGGTTGGGACAAATTTCAATGTCTGATGCCTTTTGCATCCATTCTCTCCTAGATCTATACAGACTAGTGAATATAAGCTCTCCTATCTCTATATAGACTAGTGAATAGAATCAAATGTTAAAAGTTATATCACGCTATACCATTTTAAGCTATAGCTGTGTGACTACCAAATTTGCATATCTTTGGAGAGCCAGCCCTGTAATAACCCATGATGAGCTATGCAGTTCAGATTAATACTGTGCATGGATCTGCAAGGAATCCGTTCTGGGAGGAAGACAAGCTGGATTACCCTGTTTCAGCTTCCCAGACTCTGGTCCACTTTGCAATGGTTCAGGATCTAATTTCCTGGCAAAGACACCCAGCATTTATGAGGCACTTACTAGATATTGAGCCCCACACCCTGCACAAGCAGCACTATGATTGGCCACCAGGAATGGTAGTTGGTGCACCTGCTCACTGTGCCCCTTTTCCTGGCATGCCACTACTGGAAGCAGCAACCAGAGAGGAAATTAGGAATGGCAGCTGGGGTAGGTTGCACAACCAGTATATGAACACTTGCAGACTTCTTCTTTTAAGGAGGATGACTCTTCCTTAGAGAAAGATGAGCAGCAGAAGTCCAATGGGCAGGCACAAACCAGGTTTTGGAGCAACTCAGCACATCCCTAATACTGTGTAACTACAAATATTGTTTAGCTTTAAGCAGTATTTGCCACTGTAAGAAAGTAGCCAGCAACACTCCTACAGGGATCTCCAGAGCACCCCCAGTTTCCTCTGCAGAATGGGTTGTTCCTCAGAGCTAGGCACTGGGGGCAAGGTAGCTAAGAGGTTATAGATGTGCTCACACTACTGTTACTAAGACAGTGGCAAAAATTATTTACAAGGTAGTGGGGATGGAAAAACCATCAGTGCAGGGCAGTGGTGGTAGAGAATCACACGGGAACATTCTGTCCTATCTCTCTGTGACCTAAAGTGATACAATTTGAGGAAACTCTACATTCTAAACAATTATTCTACTGCTTGACCTTCAGCTTCCAATTCTTCTTGTGTTCTCACTTCAACCTCTTTTCCTCATCCACCCATCATATACTGCCCTCTTTGGACATTTACATCTCCATTTGTCCCAATGTATTGGCCATTATTCCTGCTACTAATGAGAGTACATAGGCAGTGAACAGTGGTCCTTTCTGTGCATAAAGTACTTCTCTTCAGGGAAGAGAGGAAGAATTAGAAGAGGAAGCAAAGGAACCTAAACGGCTTGGGACCTGGATATCTAAAGGAACACTTGCGTCCATATATGCCCTCCTGCCCCTTTAAAACTTATTTTAATTGTTAAATTATTTGTATTTATTGGATTTTAAATTTTTTAGCTGAGATGCACCGGGGGGTTTTAAGAAAATTTTACTGTTATATTGTTATTTATTTATTTGTGTCTTTTGCTTTGTTGTAAACCACCCCGAGGAGTTGTTGCGATGGGGCAGCATTAAAATGTTTTAAATAAAATAAATAAAACACTGGCACATTAATATTCTCATTTAGATAGTAATTTCTCAGTACAAATTATTGTATGGTGATGCTGAAACACACCAGCCTGCAAGTATTCTTGGTCTCTCTTTTAGTGCTAGAAGCTGTTTTATTGCAGATTGATAATGATTTTGAGGAATGCCAGCAACACAGGCAGAGTTTTACTCTCAGGGTATTTTATGACTAACAAGCCAAGGGGCAAAAATGTGTATAGATTCCTTGGAATTTTCACTGTGAATTAGCTTGTAACCAGAACAGATGATAAGAATCATAATTATGCTCCCCCTACCTCAAAGTGTGTCTAAATGAAATCTATTTACAGTCTGGTGGCATGCTAAAATATTCATGTTTTTCTTCCTTTCATTGCCACATTAGGAACAGATCATCATATGAAGGAACATAATAAATTAATCTTGTTTGTACAACAAAAGGAGTAACATAACAAAGCTTTAAAAAAGGCAAAGAAAAGGCTGGTCTTTTTATATTAACCCATATTACCTTGTTCACCGTAGCTGTCTGAGACTTTGTGAGAAATCAGGAAAGTGTGACATCACCATGGAGGAAGGACCCAACTCACTGGTACAACACACTGCATGTGGAAGCTAGGTGTGTGTTCAGGAAAAGAAAAGAAAAAACAGCTGGAAATACACCACAGATAGTTAGTTACCCCTGTTCTGAGCTTCAGATTGACACTGTACTTTGTTTTAGATCTGCAGTGAAGCCTTGCCTCAGGTGTTTTCCAATAGTTCAGATGTCTTTTGATGGATTATAATAGAGGAATCAACAAATAGCTGTGTAAGAAGAAACAAGCTGGATCAGACCCTGTGGTCTAGCATTCTATTCCCACAGAGACCAATGCATGGTTACCCCAAAACTTTTTGTTGCCTGATGCAAAGAACAAGAAGGTACCTCCTCCCATTCTATGTACAAACCTGGATAGATCAGTACTTGAATAATACTTGCAATGTACTAGTATCCTTCACTATAGCCAAAGTCATCATTCTTGCCTTCAAAATGTTGCTGACACCTCCCAGCATCTGCCAGCTGAGGCAGGTGTCACATTCTGCTTAATGGTAGGGCTGTCCAGAAGAGGTCTATAGCAAGACATGAGGACAATAGTCTACTTCTGCTTCTGTTCCTTAGTGACTAATGTTCTGAGGCATACTGACCCTGATCCCTGAGCTATCATGATTTGTAGCCAGTAATCATATAAAACCTGTTAGTGTTTTGTTCTAGTTAGATAAAGTTACCAGGCACATTTGCCTATTTGAAGGGAGTAGAACTAAACAAAATTCACCCAAACAAGTGAAGGGAATGTTATGCTAGGTGTCTTTAAAATGTGAGGGCTTGTTTCCTTGTTTGCTTTTTAAGCAAGCACTTAAGCAAGCATCCATTTTTCAGATGTTGTTGGGTTTTTTTGTTTTTGTTTTGGTTTTGTTTTGCCAGAATTAGAGATTCAGTGCATGGTAGTACATTGGAATGTTGGACTGGCTCTGGAAAGACCCAGGTTCAAGTCCCCGTTCAGCCATGAAACTCTCAAGATGACTTTAGGCCACTGAATCTCAGCCTAAGTTACCTCACATCATTGTTGTGATGATCAAATGTGGTGGTGAAGGAGGATTATTCAAGTAGCCTTGTGTTCATTGCAGGAAAAATGGATTATAAATATAATGAAACAATAATAATCATAATAAAGTATGCAGACCTATTAGCCCCTTCTAATGGGTCAATGTCTGTCAAGTATCAGGCAGGGATCTTTGTGCAAGGAACACTTTAGAATTGGAGGTTGTTGTTTTTTAAGGATGCTTTTCTACTCTCTGTGGTATCTTGGGTAATTGGCTGCATTCTGTGTTGCGTGACTCCCCCCCCCCCCGCCCACCGCATTCTCTGTGCACCATTATCCAGGATGAAAGTGGATAGGTGCTTGTTCCAGGCTGTGGGGACTCAGGAAAATGGCTGCCAAAAGCATGGACACTGAAAGGAAGGAAACCGAGGAACAGCAGTCTAATAAATTCTTTCTACATTAGTCCATCTCCCAAAGCTATGTGATTGGAAATAAAACAGGAAAGTCTTGGTCAAATTATTCACTGGTTGGAAGCTAGAACAGTCACCCCAAAACTACATGCCGCCTGGGATCTTCCTTCATTGAGGAGCATGGCTGTGGTAGATTCAGATTCACATCCATTTTGGTTTTATACAAGACTGAAGTTAATTATACTTCAAAGTGAGGCTTTAGGAATACCCTGCTTCCCTTTGGATCATTTTGTAGAAGAATTGTTTTGCATTACTACCTGTCCAAGTACCCCTTTGGTACAGTTATCAGTCATCATTCAAAGTGGCTACACAGCATTGGCAGAAGTTCCTGCATTTGATTACCATTTTAAACAAAAAAATTACCCCCTTTTTATTTTATTTTTTTAAATGCAGAAGGGGAAAAAACCATAAATACAACACAATATGACAATAATAAGATTACATACAAAAAATTAATAATTAGAAAAGTAAATAATAAAGTGCTCCCACCACCCTGGAGACCAATACTACCTCCACTTAATTCACATATTATAACAATAATATATACTTCCATTATATCCATATCCCCTCCAGAAATTCAGATAATCTTGATTAGGTTTGCAACATTTACCTTCTATCAGTACTGCTTTTACAAAATCTTCCAAAATTTCCATATATTTATTTACTTTCTTTAACCCTTTTTAATTTTTTATTTCTGTTGTCAGTTTATCATTAATTACCGTATTCTATATTTCATTATACCATTCATGCCTTTGCAAAACCCAATTCTGTTTCCAATATTTAACCATCACTAATCTAGCTGCCATTATCAAACTGAAGATCAATTCTTTCTTAGCTTCATTTATAACTTTTCAATCAACAGTAATAACACAATTCTCAGTGACATTTCTTCTATATCTAACATTTCTCTAATTTCCTTAAATACCATAATCCAAATCTTTTGAATATTATCACAATCCCATCACATATGTTTATAAATTCCAATCTCTTTACCACATCTCCAACATATGTTAGAGTATTTGTCATCAAACCATCTCTATATCACCTTGTATCCATGCTCTTTAATTCTAACTGACATATTCTTATAAACTCTTCTATTATTTCACCTACATCCATTTCCCAAATTGATTTTCAATTTTTTGTCTAATCCCCTAACTCCATTAAAACCCTATAAATTTTAGCAATTCTTCCTTTACTTGTATATTCTTCCTCAGTCTCACATTCTTTTATAATCATTTCAGAGTTTTTTAATTGTCTTTCTTCCTCTTTAAATTTTTCCTCCATCTTTATCCATTTTTCTCATTGAATTAAATTTAACTAATTTAATTTAGCCTCTGGTAATATGCTCCTTAATTGCATTATATTTTATCTTATTTTTCCAGTCTTCCCATTTATATTTGATTATTTTTAATTTATATAATAGAATAAATTGAACCCTTTGATTCTATTTTTTGGGAATTTCTCCATTTTGACCACTGGTGTTAACAGAGAAATTTCCGGGATTAACTCTTGTCTCCATTTTTCCCATACTTCCATTGTATTTTTTAAAAAGGGATTTTGAATTCTCTTAATAATCTTTTTTAATATCCTTTTTAAACCAGTATGTCTCTAAATGATCAGCTATTTCCCTTAATTCTTTTAACTCAATATCACTCCATATTGGTTCTTTACTTTGGGCTATAATATCTGGAACTATCTTTAATTGGTTTGCAACCCAATACTTTTTAACATTTGGAATGCCCAGCCCTCCTTTACTTTGTGATTCATACCATAGTGCTTTACTTATTCTTACTCTCTTCCCTCCATTGCAATAGGCCTCCAATAATTTCTGTGTTTCCTTTAATTCTTAATCATCCAAAACAGAAAATTAATCTTTGGCAGAATTTCCATTTTTATTACTGCTATTCTTCCAAACCATGATAATTTTACCTTTTCATATTTTCCTATTTTATCTTTTATATCCTTCTTTAACTTTTCATAATTTTTCTTTTTTAATTCTTGGCTATCTTTTGGAATATCAATTCTATTTTAATTCATATTTTTCTTTTAATATATCCAATTCTTCACTATTATGATTAGGTAAAGGTAAAGGTAAAGGTTTCCCCTTGACGTTACGTCCAGTCATGCCTGACTCTAGGGGGCGGTGCTCATCTCCG
This sequence comes from Varanus salvator macromaculatus, assembly GCA_023646645.1. Classification (NCBI taxonomy): domain Eukaryota; kingdom Metazoa; phylum Chordata; class Lepidosauria; order Squamata; family Varanidae; genus Varanus; species Varanus salvator. Next base: position 7,048,059 of record JAIXND010000774.1, on the reverse strand, counting down.
TTTCCTGGCCGAGGGAGCCAGCGTTTGTCCGCAGACAGTCTCTGTGGTCATGTGGCCAGCATGACTAAACACTGAAGTGCACAGAACGCTGTTACCTGCCCACTGAAGTGGTACCTTTTCATCTACTTGCATTTGCATCCTTTCGAACTGCAAGGTTGGCAGGAGCTGGGACGGCGCATGGGAGCTCACCCCAAGTGCAGATTCGAACCGGCAACCTTTCGATCAACCAGCTCAACAGCACAGCGGTTTAAACCACTGCGCCACCTGCAGTCCTACTATTATGATTACATAACATCATTTCCGATTTTTTCCCAATTAACTTGCAATCCACTGTATTTCCCAATTCCTTTAAATATATATTCTCTCTAAAGTATTTATTGGGTCTTGAAATGTTAGCAATGTGTCATCTGCAATAAATGAATTTTAATTTTCTGACATACTCCAATTCCTTCTATCTGTATATCATTCCTAATCGCATTTGCCAATATTTCCATAATTAAAGCAAACAATATTGGGGATAAAGGACAACCCTGTCTCATCCCTCGGTTTAGGATTACTGTTTCTGTAATACCATCATTTACAATTATTTTTGCCATATTTTCTGAATATAATTGATTTATTACTTTCTTAAATTTTATGCCAAATCTCATCTTCTCTCTTCTCTTCCTAGCCTTCTTACCACTGCTTTCATTGTATCCCATATTATATTGCTACCTCCTTTTTCATTTATTTCCCATATTTCTTTTAATTCTTTTTCCATTTTTCCTAAAATCTTCTCAGTTTTAAAAACCCTTAAATCTATCCTCCATCTATTTGCCTGTCTATAATCACATTTTATTTCCATTTCCGTTGTTATCATTGCATGGTCTGATATTTTAATTACTTTTATATCTGCATTAACTATCTTGGACAATATTTCTGATGTTACAGATATATTATCTATTCTTGTGAAATTTTTATGTCTATTTGAATAAAATGTATATCTTTTCTGGTTTCCATTTAACTCTCTCCAGACATCTTTAAATCTATTTTCATTAATAAATCTACTCTCTAATACAAATAAGTCTGTATTCTTATATTTTATGTCTCTTTGATGGGTTAGATTTATCTTTTTCTTTGTCCATAACCATATTATAACCACCTGCCATTATCACATATCATCTTTTTAATTCTTCTATTTCTTTATATACCTTGTCGTAAAACACCCTTTGATTTGTATTAGGTGCATATATATTAGCTAATGTCACCTCTTGTCCATAAATTAGACCTTGTATTATGAGAATTCTCCCCAAGTGGTCTCTTTTTATAGCTTTTATTGTAAATTCACATCTTTTGGCAAAAATAATTGCAGCACCTCTTACTTTATTTATTTATTTATTTATTTACAAATTTATAGGCCGCCCCTTGCCACAAGCCTCGGGGCGGCTCACAACACAATAAAATTAAATTAAACATTAAAACTTTAAAACTGGCCCATCTCCAGGTATAATTTAAAACAAATACAATATAATAAAAAATAAATTAACATTTAAAATATAGCTTAAATAAAAAGGTCTTCGCCTGGCGCCGAAAAGCAAATAAAGACTTTAGAAGTACCATTTGATTTTTCGTATACATCTGCCCAATATAATTTTAGTTCATTTATCCCATCTTTCTTTTGATGTGTTTCTTTTAAAAATATAATATCTGCTTTTTCTTTATATAAAGATTATTCAATTCTGGCTCATTTATATCTTTCTCCCAAGCCATTTACATTCCAAGACACAATCTTCAGTGTTTTTTTCCCATTCTTTCAATACATTGAATGTTGTTTTTGGTCTCCATATGTAAAAAAATAAACACACAAACAAAACCATAACAAAAACCCAAATGAACATGTCCCCACCCCCACCATTTTCCCCACCACATTTGTATGTGAAAACCCCCTTTCCCATCTTCAGGAGATGTTCTTCTCCCCTTGCTTGGGCTTCCAAGGAGGCGGGGGAAGAGGGGCCTTCCCTGTAGAGACCCTAGACACCCATTCCAGCCTCCCCAATCATCTATACTCTTTTATTCTATACTCATATTTCTTTTATATTTCAGTAATAGTTTCAACACTAAGAAATACAATATATTCAATATCTAATACATATAGACCTTCTTATCTTTTCATTCTTCTTCTAAATATCCTCTTCTTCTGGATCTCCTCTTCTTTATGATGATGAACCTCCTGCTGCTATGCCCAGCTTCTCCTCCTCCCTGTCTCTTCTCTCCTTCTCTGTCTTCCTTCTTGAAAATGTAGACATATCCTTTAACTTTTGCATCTATACTGCATATTCATCATCAAGAATAATTCCAAGCATCTTCAGTAATTCTAATGCTTCCTCCTTTGTATCAACTATAATATTTTCCATTATATGTGAACTTCATAAAAATTGGAAACCCCCAACTATATTTTATGGAATTCTTTAGTAATATTTGGCAGACTTAAGATACATCTCTTCTCCATTGCAAAATCTCATTACATAGATCAGGAAAGACTTGAATCTGATGACCTTCCAGCATAATTGGTGTCATGTTCCGTAATTTCCACATCAGTTGCTCTTTTTTTGCATATGACCAGAATCTGACCACAATGTCCCTTGGTATTTTTCTTCCCAGTCTTCTTGGGCCAACTCTATGTATTGAGTCAATATCATATCTTGTAAAGGAAACATCTGGAAGAATAGATTTAGCCCAATCCAATATTAGTTGAATCAATTTATCTTCATTCTCTTTCACATCCTCTGGATATCCTTTAAGGTGTAAATTTGATCTTTGTTGTCTATCCTGTATCTCAATCACACTTTTAGAGACCTGGTCTATCATAGTCATCTGTTTTTTTAACTCTTTAACTCTTTTTAAACTCTTTTTTAACTCTTTATCTTAATTCTCTTACCTGGGTGTTCACTTCTGTAATTATTTGGACATTCTCTTGATTTTGTTTTGCTAATTCTTCTATTCTTCCATCCATATTATCTATTTTAATATCCAACTTCTTCAGGTCACTCTTCACTTCTTCTTTCACACCATCAAATCATGAATCCATTTTTGCCTTTATTTCTTGTAGAAGTATAACAGAATTGTCCAATTAGTGGGGAATCATTGGGATGGTGGCCAGTGACAAGAGGGGTCCAGCAGGGCTCTGTCCTGGGGCTGATTCTTTTCATAAATGATTCCACACCCTCGGGGTCCTAACTGTCAGGAAGTGCTTCCTGGCATTCAAATGGAACCTTAGTTCCCTGAGCTTTGCTCCATTGGAGCGCGTCCTGCCTTCCTCTGCAGGGGAGAACAGCTCTCTACCCATCTCCATGTGACATCCCTCACATACCTGTATGTCGCCAACATATCCCCTCTGAGTCTCCTCTTCTCCAGGCTGAAGAGACCCAGTTCCCTCAGTCTCGCCTCATACCCCATCCCCTGCAAACCAGCCACCAACCTTGTGGCCCTATGCTGCACTGACTCTAACCTGGCTATAACCTGGCTATAATAATTATTATTTCTGTAATGAGGGGCCCAAAACTGAACACAATACTCCAGTTGTGGACGCCCCAGAGTCGTATAGAGTGGTAGTAATACCCCTCTTGATCTAGAAGCCACACTTCTGGCTATGCAACCAAGGGTGGCGTTTGCCCTCTTGACCACCGCATCACACTGCTGACTCATGTTTAGCCTGCAGTCATCAATATATGCAGCCGCACAATGAGACAAATGTCCCAAGACTTTATCCATAAGCCACTGAAAGGTTGTGGCAGCCCCATGTAACCCAAAGGGCATATATTTAAATTGAAATAGCCCTACAGGGGTGGCAAAGGCTGTTTTTTCTTTGAATTCTTCCGTCAATGGGATTTGCCAATACCCCTTAGTGAGATCTAGTGTCGAAAGGAAATGAGCCTGCCCCAGAGGATCCAGCAACCCTTCTATTCGGGGCATGGGGTATGTGTCAAACTTTGATACCTCATTTACCCTTCAGAAATCAATATAGAAACAGACACTTTGATCCTGCTTGGGAACCAAGACTGGCTGACTTCTCCAAGCACTCACCGATTCCTCAACGACCCCTATCTGGAGCATCCATCTTACCTCCTCTACTAACACTGGCTTCAGTTGCAGCAGGTAGGGACGAGTTGGTACCCTGACAATGGCCCCTGGGACTGTTTGTATATGGTGAGCTACAACCATCGTGTGCCCGGGTCAGTCAGAGAATACCTCTGCAAATTCTGCGTCCAAGGCCAGGACTTGCACTGCTTGAGTGGGTGTTAGTTGTGGATCAAGAGATAACTTCCCAGGGGTTAAAGCCTGACCCTTGGGTGACTTGACTGTGCAGTCTGCCTGATGACTGGTACTCTCCCTCTCTCTCCAGGCCTTGAGTAGATTTACATGGTAAATCTGGGTCGAGTGTCGCCTATCCGTGAGGCGTATCTCATAGTCCACTGGCCCCACCCTCCTAACAACCTTGCAAGGCCCCTGCCACTGAGCAAATAACTTGCCCCCACCCGTGGGCAGGAGCAGGAGAATGCGCTGGCCGGGTTGAAATGTCCAGGGTACCATGTGCCAATCGTAATAGTACTGCTGCTCTCCTTGGGCCTGCCTTAAATTACTCTTGGCCTGTTGAGCCAGGTCGACAAGGTGTTTTCTCATATCGAACGCATACTGAAGGGTAGAGGTGGGCTCCGGGGCTGATGTCTCCCAATGCCTCTTGACCAGGTCTAGAATTCCCCGGGGGTGTCACCCGTATAGCAGCTCAAATGGCAAAAACCCTAACGAGGCTTGAGGTACCTCCCATATCGTAAACATCAAGGGCCCCAACAAAACATGCCATTGTTGCAGATAGGTCGGCACAAACTTTCTAAGCATCTGTTTAAGGGTCTGGTTAAAATGTTCCACTAGACCATTTGTCTGTGAATGATAGACAATGGTGTGTAGGGGCCTTATCTTCAACAGTTCCCACATCTGCCTCATCACCTGACTCATGAAATAGGTGCCCTGATCTGTCAAAATTTCCTTGGAGAAGCTCACCCGGGCAAAAAACCCCAAAAGCTCTTGGGAGATAACCCAAGCTGAAGTACTTCTTAGAGGCACGGCCTCAGGATATTGAGTTGCATAGTCAATTACCACCAGTATATATTGGTGTCCCCGTGCTGACCTATCCAAGGGCCCTACCAGGTCCACCCCAATACTTTCGAAGGGCTCCCCTATAACTGGCATTGGCATCAAGGGCCCTGCTGGGGCCCCCTTCCTCTGAGTCTTCTGGCATTCTGGACAGGACAAACAGTATTGCTTGGCCTGAGCATACACCCCGGGCCAGTAGAACCTCCGGACAAGCCTGTCAGTTGTTTTCTCCACCACCAGGTGGCCAGCGGTAGACAGGTCATGGGCTAGTCGTAAAACGGCTAGCCTCAGGGGTTCAGGAATCACCAACTGTCTCAGTTCGCTGTGTCCTTCCTGTGCAGGTACAACCCTATACAGGAATCCCCTGTAATCTCAAAGTGGGGACCACTCCTTGCACCCTCTCTTGCTCCTGAGGGGTCCTGGGCTTGTCTCAGGGCATGGACAAGAGAGGCATCATTTTGCTGGAGGAAGACCAGCCACTTGTGGGAGGTATGCAGAGCTATAAGGCCTACGTCTTTCTCCTCCCCTGCCAAGGCAACCTCCGAGCTCACCTCCCTCACCAGCTCTTCAAAATGGGGCCAATCATGTCCAAATATCACTTCATAAGCTAAACTGGGGGCAACCCCCACCCGGCATAGGTGTACCTTCGCTTTTACCTCCACCTTAGCCCATTGGGTGGCATAAGGCTTGACATCCCCATGTATACATTTCACATACAGTATTTCTTCCAAGGGGCTGCCCTGGTCTTGCCTACCCAGGGTGTGATCATAGCCAGTGTCTACCAAGGCCACAACCTCTTTCCCATCCACTCTGGCCTGAACCCGCCAAGCTTGCTGAGGGGCGGCACTCAATGGGGCGGACCACCAGGCTTCCACAAAGTCACACTTCATCAATGGACAGTCCCCTCGGAAATGCCCCTCCTTGCCACAAGTAAAGTACACTTGCTTCAGCTGGGATCCTCTTCCTTTCCCATTTGTAAGTCGTGGCAAAGCTGGGCTCACCCTGCTCCCCAGTGCACGCACTTCCAGCTGGGCAACTGCCTTATGTCTCATACCCCTTCCAGTGGGTACTGGTCCATACGCTCTTGTTCTCTCTGGGCCTCTGTTGCCATGGCCCTCAGGTGCTCTCTGACCCTCCTGCCAGGGTGGACATGGCCTGTCGCCTAGATCTGGCTCCTCAGTGACCACAAAGGTTTCCATAAGACCAATGGCTTCCTGTAGGGTTTCAGGCCTCTGGCACCTAACCCAGTTTCTGGGTGGGGTGGGCAGGATGGTTATAAAATGTTCCAGTAGGACCAGCTCAGCCACCTGTTCAGCGCTGCGGACAGCGGGCTTCATCCACCTCAGCCCATTGGCCTGAATCTTCTGTCCCACAGCCCTGGGTGAGGTGCCAGTCACATATACAACCCCTCTCATCGCCACCAATAGGTCTTTTCAGAGACATTCAAAATCCCTAGAATGGCTGCTTTTACTAAATCATATTGGCCTTCTTCATCCTGGATAAGGATATGGCTTCTTGGGCAGGACCCATGAGGCAACGTGTCAGGATGAGGGTCCACTGGTCTTTGAGCCACTTGGCTGCCAGGGCAACCCTTTCGAAGGTATCTAGAAAGGCTGCAGGGTCATCTTCTGTGGTCATTTTAGAGATCTGCATAGGTCCTAGGCCTTTTCCTCCTGTCTGCCCCACCAGGGTCTCAGCTTATTTATTTATTTTATTTATTTATTTAAATATTTATATGCCACCCCTTGCAGCAGCCTCGGGGTGGCTCACAACCACTAAAAACGTATACGATATTAAAAACTGGCCCATCTCCAGGTTAAATTTAAAAACATACAACATAAATAAATAGACCATTAAATAATAATCTTAAATTAAAAACAATATTAACATTTAAAATACTGTCTAAATAAAAAGGTCTTTGCCTGGCGCCGAAAAGCAAATAACGACGGCGCCAGGCGAGCCTCTCTGGGGAGCGCATCCCACAGATGGGGCGCCACCGCAGAGAAAGCCCTCCTCCGGGTACTCACCCTCCTGATATCTCGCATGGAGGGTTCCCGGAGGAGAGCCTCTGCTGCTGATCGTAAGGGGCAGGAGGGCATATACGGTCGCAGGTGCTCCTTTAGGTAACCAGGACCCAAGCCATTTAGGGCCTTATAGGTAAGAACCAACACCTTGAATTGGGCCCGGACTTCAATGGGGAGCCAGTGGAGCTGACGGAGAACTGGGGTGATATGAGAACCACGCCCAGTCCCCGTCAGTACCCTGGCAGCTCTATTTTGCACCAATTGAAGTATCCGGACCGTCTTCAAGGGAAGCCCCACGTAGAGCTCGTTACAATAATCCAGCCGGGAAGTCACCAACGCATGTGTCACCGTCGCCAGGCAATCGAACTCCAGGAAGGGACGCAGCTGATGTATCAGCCGAAGCTGACGGAAAGCGCTCCTCGCCACTGCTGACACTTGAGCAGTCAAGGTCAGCTCTGGGTCGAGGAGCACTCCCAAGCTGCGGACCTTGTCTTTCAGAGGGAGTGCAACCCCATTCAAGACTAGGGTCAGGTCCCCTACACTGTAGCCTGACCCACCTACCAACAGGACCTCTGTCTTGTCTGGATTGAGCTTCAGTTTATTGGCCCTCATCCAGCCCATTACCTCGGTCAGGCACCAGTTCAGCACAGCCACCACCTCACCTGAATCGGTGGAAAACGAGAGGTAGAGCTGGGTATCATCAGCGTACTGATGATTCCGCAGCCCACACCTCCTGATGACCTCCCCCAGCGGTTTCATGTAGATGTTAAAAAGCAAGGGGGACAAAATGGAACCCTGCGGAACCCCATGGCATAGCTGCCATGGCGCAGAGCCATAGTCCCCCAGCACCACCTTCTGGTATCGGCCATTGAGATAGGAGTGGAACCACTGCAAAGCAGTGCCTCCAACCCCCAATCCCGCCAGCCTCTCCAGAAGGATACCATGGTCGATGGTATCGAAAGCCACTGAGATGTCAAGGAGGACTAACAGAGACGCACTCCCCCTGTCCCTCTCCCTGCATAGGTCATCATACAGGGCGACCAAGGCGGATTCAGTGCCAAAGCCGGGTCTGAAGCTGGACTGAAATGGGTCCAGATAATCAGTTTCCTCCAAGAGTGCCTGGAGTTGTCCCGCCACCACCCGCTCCAGCACCTTACCCAGAAACGGGATGTTGGCCACCGGTCTATAGTTGGTGACCACCTCTGGATCCAGGGAAGCCTTCTTTAGGACTGGCCGAAGTACCGCCTCTTTTAAGGGGGCCGGCACCCGGCCATCTCTCAAAGAGGCATTGACCACCTCCAAGATCCAGGGCTCAATCCCATCCTTGGCGTTCTTTAATAGCCAAGATGGGCACGGGTCCACTAAACAGGTGGTTGAGCATACCGATCCAAGCACCTTGTCCACATCATCGGGCCGCAAAAACTGAAATTCATCCAATAATGAGGGACAAGCAGGCATGGTTGGTCCCTCCACAAAGGAATCTGTATCAAGAGTGGAGTCCAGCTCGTGACGAATCAGAGCAACTTTCTCCTGGAAATGCGTGGCGAACTCGTCACAGCGGGCTTTCGAGGGTGGCACCAGATCTTTCTCGGGGCCAGGTTTTATCAGCCCCTGCACCACCCGAAAAATCTCCGCCGGACGGCATTGAGAGGAGGCAATGGACGCGGAGAAGAATCGCTTCTTCGCCGCCCTCACCACCACAGCATAGCCTCGATAGTGTGCTCTAAGATGTGTTCGGTCGGACTCATCACGTGATTTCCTCCACCTGCGCTCTAGCCGTCTCCCAACCCGCTTCATCACCCGTAATTCCAATGTATACCAGGGAGACGAATGGGCTCTGCCAGGTTGGAGAGGGCGCTTAGGAGCGATCGTGTCAATGGCCCTAGTCATCTCCCCATTCCATGTTTCGACCAGGGCCTCCACAGGAGCACCAGCCTTGTCAGCCGGAAAATCCCCCAGAGCCCTCAGGAATCCATCCGGATCCATCCGACTCCGGGGGCGGACCATCACAATCTGGTCCGCACCCTTACAGAGGGAGAGGCCACTCTCGAGCTCAAACCTCACGAGGAAATGATCTGACCATGACAAGGGTGTCAAACATAAATTCTTCACCCTCAGATCACCCTCTTCCTCCCCCGTCGAGAAAACCAGGTCCAAAGTGTGTCCACGTTCATGGGTCGGGCCGGTGACATGTTGAGACAGCCCCATGGCCATCATGGCAGCCATGAAGTCCTGAGCCGCCCCGGAAAGGTCAGTCTTGGCATGGAGATTGAAGACCAACATCCTGGGGGTCTTCAACACCAAATCTGAGATGACCTCCGTCAGCTCAGGCAGGGAGTCTGTTGGGCAGAAGGGTGCTCAGTACACCAACAGAATCCCCAATCTGTCTCGGTCGCCCAACACCAAGTGGAGACACTCCAGCCCCGGTCTTGAAGGGACAGGAAGCCCTGTGAAGGAAAAAGTAGCCCGATAAACTAAAGCAACCCCCCTCCCCTCCCCTCCAGGCACGGTTGGTGCTGCACTAGGTACCCGGGTGGGCATAGCTCCGAGAGGGAGACATCTCCTCCCTCCCCCGCCCAGGTCTCGGTGATACAGGCCAGGTCGGCCCTCTCATCGACTATCAGGTCACAGATGGTGTTAGCCTTATTATGGACCGACCTGGCATTGAGTAGCAGCACCGTTAGGCCTGTGGGGCAGCTGACAAGACTCCCTGGTACCCACCAGTTGGGGGAGTAACCAGAAGGAGGGACAGATGTTAACCATCTGTCACGCCTTCTCCTAGGCGGGAACGTTAAACCCCCATTGTGACCATACCGACCATTGCCCATCATCACCCCGATGGAGGCGCCCCCGCGCTCCCCAGGTAACATCCTAATCAACTTACCTGAGATGGGCCTCTAAAATAGTTAAAAATTTAAAACTCTAAAAACCTGCCACACTCTTACCCTCTCAGCCGCATAGCCGATAATGTGTGTCCACAGCCGAAGTCCAGGGTTCCTGACCAGCCCAGCCCCCAAGGCCCCAACGGCCCTAACGGTGGCGACCGCCCTTGAAGGCCCCGCGGCCTCCGCTTCCGGCCCCGGCCTCGCCCCGGCCCGCCCACCTCGGCGTGCCTGCCACTCACTGCGCGAGGGGGCGGGTTCAGAGCAGGGCCTGGGAGCCGGTGGGAGCCGGCGGGAGTCACGGCGGCTGCCCGGTGGGTCCGTGGCACGGTGGAGCAGCGCGGCGGTACCAGTCGCGGGGCCTCCCGGGTCTCCGGCAGACTCCGGAGCGACAGCGGTGGTGGAGTGGCGCGGCTCCGGCTCCGGCGTGGCGCAGCCTCCTCCGACGGCGGGATGGGGTGGCACGTCGGTGGCGGCGATGTCAGGCCGCTCGGCTGCCCCCCCCCCCCAGGCGCGTCTGTGGCCTTGAAGGCCCCGCGGCCTCCACTTCCGGCCCCGGCTGCCGGCCCCGGCCTCGCCCCGGCCCGCCCACCTCGGTGTGGGCCCACCTCGGCCCACCTTTGTAATCCTCCCAGCACTTGCTGAAGCAAAGAGCTTTGGTTCTGGAGCTGGGCAGTGAAAACTTGCTCCATGAGCTGCATCTGTTGTGCTGCTAATTGCTGCAACAGATGTTGCTGCTCCTGGGCCTGGAGCCTTTGCTGCTCAGCCCACCAGGCCATCCAGGAGTCACCTGGGGTGGGGGGGATGACCTGTGCCCCCCCATGCCACCCTGCCTGCATTTTTCTCCGCCACTGAGACTGTGTCAGGAGAGGGGTGCCGGCTAAAGCTGCCTCTTCCTTGATTTTCCATGAAGAACAACACCAGAAGGACACTGCACTCACCCGGTCTTTATTGCCTCTTTATACTTTCACCGGCTCACTTCCTGTAGCACCTTGGCCTGGACTGCTCTGACCCCCTTCTCTCCTGTCGCTATGGCAATGAATGGTGTCAACCCGCTGGAACGCTCCCCAGTCTCTTCTCTCTGTTGGTGCAGGCTCGCCTGCCAGCAACCACCTTTTCCGCTCTCCTCCAACCACATGTTGCCCTGTTATCTTTGGCCCTGCTCTGTGGAAGGCCCCAGGAAAAGGGGTGAGCCCCCCCTGCCTTCTCACAATGGTCTTTTATGATTTTGAATAGCTCAGCTGGAATACTGTCACTTCCACTAGCTTTGTTGTTGACCAGACTTCCTAAGGCCCATTTGACTTCACATTCCAGGATGTCTGGCTCGAGGTCAGCAACCACCCCATCATGGTTATCAGGGATATTAAGCTCTTTCTTGTATAGTTCTTCTGTGTAATCTTGCCAATTCTTCTTAATCTCTTCTGCCTCTGTTAGGTCCCTGCCATTTTGGTCCTTTATCATGCCCATCTTTGCATGAAACATTCCTTCATATCTCCAGTTTTTATCAGGGATATGATTTACATCATACCTGAGTGGACTAGTGCTTTTCCCTACTTTCTTCAGTTTAAGCATGAATTTTGCAACAAGAAGCTCATGATCTGAGCCACAGTCAGCTCCTGGTCTAGTTTTTACTGACCGAATAGAGCTTCTCCATCTTTGGCTGCAGAGCACATAGTCAATCTGATTTCTGTGCTGACCGTCTAGTGATGTCCATGTGTAGAGTCATCTCCTGGGTTGCTGGAAAAGAGTGTTTGCTATGTCCATCGTATTCTCTTGACAAAATTCTACCAGCCTGTGCCCTGCTTCATTTTCTACTCCAAGGCCAAATTTGCCTGTTATTCCGGTTATCTTTTGGCTTCCTACTTTAGCATTCTAATCCCCCATGATGAGAAGGACATCATTTTTTGGTGTTAATTCTAGAAGGTGTTGTAGGCCTTCATAGAACCTGTCAACCTCAGCCTCTTCAGCAGCAGTGATTGGGGCATAGACTTGGACTACTGTGATGTTGAATGGGTTGCCTTGGATTTGAACTGAGATCATTCTGTCATTTTGGAGATTGTACCCCAGTACTGCTTTTCCTACTCTTTTACTGACTATGAAGGCTACTCCATTTCTTCTGAGGGATTCTTGTCTGCAGTAGTATATCTGATGGTCATCTGAATTGAATTCACCCATTTCTGTCAATTTTAGTTCACTGATTCCTAAGATGTCAATGTTCAGTCTTGTCATCTCTTGTTTGACCACATCCAGCTTGCCTTGATTCATGGATCTTACATTTCAAGTTCCTATGGAGTATAGATCTTGGCAGCATCACCACCAGATACATCTGCAACTGAGTGTCCTTTTGGCTTTGACCCAGTCACTTCATTCTTTCTGGCACTATTAGTACTAGCCCTCCATTCTTCCCCAGTAGCATATTGGGCACCTTCCTACCTGAGGGGTTCATCTTCTGGTGTCATATCTTTTTGCCTTTTGGTACTGTCCATGGGGTTTTCATGGCAAAGATACTGGAGTGGGTTGCCATTTCCTTCTCCAGTGGATCACCTTTTGTCAGAGCTCGCTGCTATGACCTGTCCGTCTTGGGTGCCCCTGCATGGCATAGCTCATAGCTTCATTGAGCTACACAAGCCCCTTCACCACGACAACGCAGTGTGCTTCCAAAATCTTTTGTTTTTATCACATTTCCATCACATATGGTAAAACCTTTTTACATTTTCTACATCCACCCCTTTACATTTCTAACATTTCCCACTGTAATTCTTGTCCATTTTCTGCATAGGTTTCTTGGTAATATTTCACTGAAAGTACATCTTATTCCTATTTTCTCTTCATGTTTGACTGACAGTGAATTTTATGTCCCTCATCCATAGGACTTCCCAGTTCTGCATCTAGTTCTTCATGCATATTTTAACTTGTTGAATCTCAGTGTCATATTTGAGCCATTGTTACTGGTCATCGCTTAACAAATATTTTTGTTACACAGGTACTAATCTAGCTAAATTGAAAAGTACATACTCCTGGCACTTGATTTGGGAGCTACTGCTGTGCTGTTGTGAAGAGACTAGAGTATAGAGAGAAATGCATCTGATTCAAATCTTGTCACTAACCAAGGGGGGCTAGGTAGTAATTTTAGGCTATTTCTCAGCTTGGCTTGGCTTATCATCTATGGTGCTAGTGCTACAAAGACTGAGCAACATGACAGGGCTGTTGTAATAATTACTGAATATATGAATATAAAGAGATTTGAATGGTGTGCATGCCTTTAAATGATGAGTTCTCTCAGCAAAAGCATGTAAGCAAGAAGTAGCAAACTCTGCATATCAATCATAATAGTAATGATAAATATATCATACATTTTCATAGAAAGAATCACACTTAGAGCAGCTCTCAAGAAGTTATTTAATAACTTTTGCCAAAAAAGTAATAACTGAATTCATGTATACTTTTCACAATTGCCACAAGGCTCATGGCTTTTGTAAAACTTCCTTCAAGAAGTAACTCATAGTTAACACAAGGTCAAATCTGTCTTGAACAAAACGTTCAAGCAGAAGGCCTAAAATCAAAAGCAAAAAGTCTGTCAATTTTCTTGCCCCATTTTAAATGTACTGTAAATGATTTACAGAGAGGGCTGAAAGCCTCCCTTCCTTCATCTTCACTTTCTTTCAGCTTACCACAAAATGTTTGGTTTACATTCACTTTTTCTGCATGGTTCCTATGGCAACTCCATAAAGATATAAGAACTATATTGAATTAGATGGAAGTTTGCTTTTGTCTAATGTTCCATTGTCCAAAGTGGCCAGCTAGATGTTCCAGGAATTCAGAAGGTGCCACAGAGGGCTGAACCATTGTATTCCCATTGCTTCAGGTATTCAGTAATACTAGTTGAAGGAACCCTCCTCACTGTTCGTATACCTTTCCCCACAAAGGAGCTGGCATAGATTTGGTAATGCGTGTAAAGGTGTTTGACATGCAGGAGCAGTATTTTAGTACAGAATGCAGTTGTGTAGAACCACCTTCAGTCCGAAGGCCAATTTTCATTGAGAGAAGCTCTTAAGAGCTACATTCTGGTGGTGGGTAGGATCAAAACAAAGCAGGTAGGTCAAAATTAGCAGTAAATTTTAGCTGTAAATTCTTACTGGTGAGAACTTATTGTCCTAAATAGGAAGGTCACCCTATTACAAGGAAATTTGGACAACAGCCAAGAAACCTCTACATGATCTTGGTTGGGTAGAAAAGGAGAAGATTCAAGCCAAAGAAGTGTCAACTTTGAAAGAACCCCTTGCAGGTCAGTTTGGGTGCCTCAAATAGTTTGGGCCCCAGGTCGGAAGTTCTGCACCCCCACTTGTAATTGTAGAAGTTATAGGTGGCAGGGGGGAATAATGAGTCAGGTACATTGCTTTGGTGAAAACTCAGCCACATTTATTTGAAACAGATCTGCAAAGGAAGGGGACAGTACAGACAGCTACTCTTACAGGGAACTAATCTTTAATATTATTGGGTGACACATCCAAACCCAGTCAGGTGGTATTTGAATTCTTGCCACCCTGCAAGTCCATGCCAATGTGGCATAGGAAAGCTTTCCCTTGTGACACCTTATCAGAACAATGAAACGCCAGATAGGTGAAATGAGTCAGCTTCAGAGGCAATCTGTATCTCCACACTGGGTTGCAAAATGCTGAGCGTGAAAGAAAAGGAATTTCCAATGACCACAACATTGCTACAGATGCTCACCAGCCCAACCCCAATTGCAAAATACCTGTAACTCTCTGCCCCACCTACCACAAAGTACCTTGATCAGACCCCTTTGCAGATATGCCAAGAAAAAATAATTCCCTATATCTTACAGCTATACAATATCTTGTCTGTATGGATCCCCCATGAACCTGGAAATCTCTGGAAGTGAAATAGTCCCACCATCAAATGTATGCTAAGGTGGAGGCAACCAGGTAGTCCCCAGCATGAACGCCGGATCCACTTTTTGGGAACTGCAGATGTTCACACACTCTAGAGCCTAAAGATCCAAAGCAGATAGGGGTAGAGTCTTGGGGGTGGGTAAGTGTAAACATTGCCAGGTGTTCATTAAACAGGCATGTAAAAATAGAGCTGGCAGGCTCCAGATGGAAATGTGGAACCAGACCTTGGGTGTGATGAGAAATGTTGCTGCAGAAGGTCAATCCACTTCAATCCCAAAGGAGACCTTGAGGAAATGCCCTCCCACTGACACCTCCAATAAAACTAATCCCTCTGCTGATCATGGGGAGCTGGAGGTACCAAAAAAGAGAAAGGAGAAACTCAAACATCTCCACTCTGAGTCTTTAAATCTGAAGAAAAAGACCAAGAAAACCAAAGGCTAAACTAAACTTTCCAAATGTCACTGTTCTGATCCAGAACAGAGGAGATCGCCATCCAAAGAGTCAACTTCTATTTCAGCAAACAACTCCACTACAGACTGTACTGTCCCCTCCAACCGTCCCAGGTCCCAAAACTCCATTTTGCCTTGACACCATCTGCCTCTGTCCTGACTAGCAAGGATCATGCTGCACTGGATACACAGGGATTGAACTTGATGAGATTTACTTCCATCCACACTACTTCAAAGTCTCCTGCAATGGATCCAAAAAACTCAAACCCAGTGGGATTGAATCCAACAACCTCCCAAACCATAAATTTGGCTCACAATTATTTCATGGCAAGCATACTAAACTTAGACCATGTTGTTGTTGTTAGTCGCGAAGTCGAGTCCGACCCATCGCGACCCCATGGACAACATTCCTCCAGGCCCTCCTGTCCTCCACCATCCCCTGGAGTCCACTCAAGCTCACACCAACCACCTCAGTGACTCCATCCAGCCACCTCATCCTCTGCCGTCCTCTTCTTCTTTTGCCATCTATTGTTCCCAGCATTAGACTCTTCTCAAGGGAGTCCTTCCTTCTCATTAGGTGGCCAAAGTATTTGAGTTTCATCTTCACTATCTGGCCTTCTAAAGAGCAGTCAGGGTTGATCTCCTCTAGGACTGACCGGTTTGATCGCCTTGCGGTCCAAGGGACTCGCAGGAGTCTTCTGCAGCACCACAACTCAAAGGCCTCAATCCTTTTGCGCTCAGCCTTCCTTATTGTCCAGCTTTCACAGCCACACATTGCAACTGGGAAAACCATAGCCTTGACTATACGCACTTTTGTTGGCAGGGTGATGTCTCTGCTTTTTAGTATGCTATCTAGATTTGCCATAGCTTTCCTCTGCAGAAGCAAGCGTCTTTTAATTTCTTGGCTGCAGTCCCCGTCTGCGGTGATCTTGGAGCCCAGGAAAATAAAATCTGTCACTACCTCCA
>JAIXND010000774.1:7017842-7031337 GCA_023646645.1 Varanus salvator macromaculatus | reverse complement strand
CAGTTGCTTCATTCTTTCTGGCGCTACAAGTACTAGCCCTCTGCTCTTCCCCAGTAGCATATTGGACACCTTCCGACCTGAGGGGCTCATCTTCCGGTGTCATATCGTTTTGCCTTTTGGTTTTCATGTCCATGGGGTTTTCATGGCAAAGATACTGGAGTGGGTTGCCATTTCCTTCTCCAGTGGATCACGTTTTGTCAGAGCTCTCTGCTATGACCTGTCCGTCTTGGGTGACCCTGCACGGCATAGCTCATAGCTTCATTGAGCTACGCAAGCCCCTTCGCCACGACAAGGCAGTGATCCATGACCATGGTATCCAACAAATTCTTATGGCTTCCCACAAACCTAACACAAGAAAACCCTATACTGCTAAATGGGCAAAATTCAAACAATTTGCTACACTACATTGTTTGACCCCTCTGCTGCATTGGTTGAGAACATTTTGCAAATCTTGCACTTGCTATATGTCTCCAGACTAAAACCCACATCAGTATGGGTATTCTTGTCAGCAATCTCCACCTTTCATGGACCGATTGAGGGACACACAGTCTTCTCTCACCCCCTTTCTCATTGATTTATGAAAGGACTAATGAATCTGTACCATCCAACCTGTCCCATGGTTCCACCCTGGAGCCTCTCCATAGCATCACATACATTAATAAAACCTCCATTCGAACCTGTCGCCACAGTGGACCTTCAGCTGTTATCTTGGAAGTCTCCTTTTTGGTGGCCATAACTTTGGCATGGAGAGCAAGTGAGCTCTGAGCATTATGGGTGGACTTCCCATATTTAACATTCTGTAGAAACAAATTTGTTTTACAAATTGACCCATCATTTCTACCAAACGTTTCCTCATCATTCCACATTTACTGAGAGATACTCTTACCAGGTTTCTTTCCCACTCCCTCAACAGCATTGAGAAAGCTCTGTGCACACTCAACATTTGTAGAGCACTATTATTCTAGCTTTACAAATACCTGAGGAAAGAAGGGAAGCGAAAGGCAAGGGAGAAAGAGAAATTGAATGCAGAATTCCAGAGAATAGCTAGAAGAGATAAGAATGCCTTCTTAAATGAACAGTGCAAAGAAATAGAAGAAAACGATCGAATAGGGAGGACCAGAGATCACTTCAAGAAAATTGGAGATATGACGGGAATGTTTCATGCAAAGATGGGCATGATAAAGGACCAAAATGGCAGGGACCAAACAGGCAGAAGAGCTTTAGAAGAGGTGGCAAGATTATACAGAAGAACTATACTAGAAAGAGCTTAACGTCCCTGATAGCCACAATGGGGTGGTCACTAGCCTCGAGCCAGACATCCTGGAATGTGAAGTCAAATGGGCCTTAGGAAGTCTGAGCAACAACAAAGCTAGTGGAGGTGACAGCATTCCAGCTGAGCTATTCAAAATCCTGAAAGACGATGCAGTAAAAGTGCTACACTCAATATGCCAGTGAATTTGGAAAACTCAACAGTGGCCACAGGATTGGAAAACATCAGTTTACATTCTGATCCCAAAGAAGGGCAATGTCAAAGAATGTTCAAACTACCACACCATTGCACTCATTTCACATGCTAGCAAAGCAATGCTCAAAATCCTACAAGCTAGACTCCAGCAGTATGTGGACCGAGAACTACCAGAAGTATAGGCAGGATTTCGAAGAGGGAGAGGAACTAGAGATCAAATTGCCAACATATGCTGGGTCATGGAGAAAGGTAGGAAGTTCCAGAAAAACATCTGCTTATGCTTCATTGACTGTGCTAAAGCTTTGATTGTGTGGATCACAACAAATTCTGGCAAGTTCTTAAAGAGATGGGAGGATCTGACCATCTTATTTGTCTCTTGAGAAAGCTATATGTGGGTCAAGAAGCAACAGTGAGAACTGGACACGGAACCACTGATTGGTTCAAAATTGAGAAAGGAGTTTGGCAAGGCTGTATACTGTCACCCTGCCTATTTAACTTATATGCAGAGCACGTCATGAGAAAGGCAGGCCTAGATGAATCACCAGTTGGAATCAAGATTGCTGGGAGAAATATCAACAACCTCAGATATGCAGATGATACCACTCTCATGGCAGAAAGAAGAGGAACTAAAGAGCATCTTGATGCAGGTGAAGGAGGGGAGCGCAAAAGTTAGCTTGAAACTGAACATTAAGAAAACTAAGATCATGGCATCCAGTCCTCTCACTTCCTGGCAAATAGATGGGGAAGAAATGGAAGTAGTGACAGATTTTATTTTCCTGGACTCCAAGATCACTGCAGTCTGGGACTGCAGCCAGCAAATTAAAAGACGCTTGCTCCTGGGGAGGAAAGCTGTGGCAAATCTAGACAGCATACTAAAAAGCAGAGACATCACCGTGCCAACAAAAGTGCGTATAGTCAAGGCTATGGCTTTCCCAGTTGCAATGTATGGCTGTGAAATGTGGACCATAAGGAAGGCTGAGCACCAAAGGATTGAGGCCTTTGTATTGTGGTGCTGGTGGAGACTCCTGCAAGTCCCTTGGACTGCAAGGTGATCAAACCGGTCAGTCCTAGAGGAGATCAACCCTGACTGCTCTTTAGAAGGCCAGATACTGAATATGAAACTCAAATACTTTGGCCATCTAATGAGAAGGAAGGACTCCCAGGAGAAGAGTCTAGTGCTGGGAACAATAGATGGCAAAAGAAGGGGACGGCAGAGGATGAGGTGGCTGGATGGAGTCTCTGAGGCAGTTGGTGTGAGCTTGAGTGGACTCCGGGGGATGGTGGAGGACAGGAGGGTCTGGAGGAACGTTGTCCATGGGGTTGCAATGGGTCAGATACGACTTCATGACTAACAACAACAACATTATTCTATCAGTCCCGAACAAAGGACATTTGCAAGACAAAGCTCCTGTTTGTGAAATATGCAGATCATTTGAAAGGGAACCTGGTCAGAATGCAGCGATTAGCCCGTTGGATTGTTGAAACCATCAGGTTGGCATATGAACTCTTGTCATTACTCCTACCAGACAATTTGCAAGCAGGGGGTGTTTCAACCTCTACTGCTCTAGATGCAGGTTTTCCAGTCTGGGAACTATGCAAAGCAACAACTTGGTCTACACTGTCGACATTTATTAGACGTTACAAAATGGACATTAGAGTGAGAAAGGACAGTTCTTATGGGAAGGCAATGCTATCCTCCATACTACAATAACTGCAACATCCGTAGGGTCTTCTGCCATTGATGTTGTAATGTTATGGACCCAGTTTAAAAAAAAAAGATGAGGGAACATACAATGGACTATGATTACTGTGCACAGGCATATGTGCATAATCTGCATACCCATATTGCTGTCTTCACTAACCTAACACTGTCTAGCGCATATAATGATGTATATTAGTTGACAAAATGTGAGACACAGAGTATGATGACATGTATGATTATTCTCCTATATATGTACTATATGACTGTGACTGCATCAGGAGGGGGCTGCGGGCCAAAGCCCCATTTTCCCAGCTTCTCCATGAAGAGCAACACAAGAAAGCTGGTGCACTCACCAGGCCTTTATTCTCCTATTACAGTTCCACAGCACGTTTCCTGCAGTGCCTTGCCCTTGCCTGCTCCGGCTCCCTTCCCCCCTGTCACTATGGCAATGAACTGCACCGTCCTGGCAGTAGCGCTGCCGAGTCTCCGCTCGCACTTTGCCCTGGCCTGCTTGCCAGCAGCAGCCGCACCAACTCTTCCTCCAACACACGTGTGTTTCCATGCTCTTTGCTCTCTCGCCATCTCTAGCCATCTCTCTCTCCTCCCCCCTCCTTTCTCTGCTGCCTCTTTATGTTCCCTTCTCGCGCACCACTCCCCCCAACCCAGCTGTCCCTGCCTCGGTCCGCAATCCCGTACAGCTGCGTGTTCGCTCATATCCCCTGGTTGCTGCTTCCTTGCAAATTGCTCTGCCCACATGGATTCCCGGCCCTGTAGAAGGCCCCAGGAAAAGGGGTGAGCCCCTCTGTCTCCTCACAATGACCCCTCCCACCACCATGAAGGGATGCTTGTCAGTCACCTATATGTGTGATGCACAGAAACCACAACAAAGAAATGCAGGTTGCAACCTGTAACTGCAGTTTTTCGAGTGGCTATCTGTGCTCAACCCACCCACTGGCCCCATGTTGGTATCAGTGATTATAGATACATGAGACATGACAACCATTGCATTCCATTATTGAAATTTATTCCAGTGTGGTGTAGTGGTTAAGAGCATAGGACTGGGACTCAGATGATCTGGGTTCTAGCCCTCGCTCAGCCATCGAGCCAGCTGGGTGACTTTGGGCCCGTCACAGACTCTCAGCCCAACCTACCTCACAGGGTTGTTGTTGTGGGGATAAGATGGAGGAGGAGATGTAAACTGCCTTGAGCCCTTTGTAGGAAAACGGTAGGATATAAATAAAAAAATAAATATTCCACAGTAGAATGATTGAGCACACTGATAACAAAGAGAACTGACAAAATGGTGGGAGCCCACCTTTTATGTAAGGGGAAGGTGGCTCCCGCAGAAAGTTCTAGGCTGAGCTAGAGAAAATTTCCCAAATGAGGCACTGTGCAGGCACAGCACCCATATGTATGAATGCACAGACCAATTGAAGAACGACAGCTACAGGTATGCAACCTGCATGTACTGCAGCTTGCCAAGCACCCTGGATGTCCCCTAGAATTTCCTTTTACCCTTTTCCCCGTACCACTCCCACTTGGCTTGGGATAACTGTATGGGTCTTTCCTGTCCAATATGTACCAATTTTCCCCCATAGCAGGAGGAAGATTGTTGAATAGGTGGGATCAGTTCTGACTACCTAATTGGAACCTTGTCACTAACAAGCAACAACAACAGGTTGCTTGCTGCTGCAAATGTATATTACTCATTGAGGCATGATATACATTAGTTTGTTATTGTTGCTGCCAACAATGAGATGATAATGAAAATGATGGGATATTACAGTTAATCATGAGATCTTCTTCCCCCCTTCCTCTCCATTATACTACAAGTGGGAGTTGCCTAACAACTGGTCTCCTGTTGGTAGTGAAATGCACTTGCAGGAGGCCCATGTACATAAGGTAGAATTCTATACAAATTTAGACAGAAGAAAAGGCCTACACCTACCAGCATGCCCCAGCCAACTAAGCTGGGCAATGTATGCTTTTTCACAGGATTGTGCCCTTCATACACATAGGGCAGAAGCCTTCATTGGATTCAAACTGCTGTAAAGGACAGACTACCTTTCTTCCTTACCAGCTGGGAATATTTACTTTGGGTGTGCACAATGTTTGTGCAAAACTAGGCTTCCAGTGGATTTTGAGTCAGTTTAGAATGTTTAACTATAGTGCTGCAGTATCTGTAACATGAACCAGTTAATAGCTTGGAGGGGCAGGAAAGGGTTAACTGACATAAGGGGTAAAATACTGAAATATCCAGGTGCCAGCCTTACAGGAAGCTGGTGCCCAAGGTCATGGTAGGCTTGGCTCAACTCTTGTTCTGTATAATGAAGAGATATCACAAAATACAACCCAGGGACACAGGAGATAGCTGCAAGGAGGGGTAATTGGTCTATTATGGACCATCACCTCATGCGTCAGCTGACCTGAGTTGTTGGGGGAATAAAAGCCTGACACCTACAAAGGCTCAAGGAGAAGTTCAGATTTTTTTGCTAAACTCCATACTAAAGAAAACTGTGCTACCCTGCACTACTTATGCCTAATACTGGTATTGTATTTGAGTATATAGCTGAGGCTAGGCTGAGCTTTGTTATTTTATGTCTGAGTGAGCCAACAAGGCTAGGAGGTGGGAGACTTTGATTGGCTGTAAATTTTGTTGCTGCTGATCTCCAAATCCCCTTCCCTTCCCCCCTTTCCTCCTTTTAATCCCTTTTAACTATTTTAATACCCTCCACCCTTATATTTTATCCATTTCCCCTCAACTCTTGGGTTTGTTGTGTGCTGAATCCAGTTTCTGATCCAGGGTTCTGGGATCAGGGAATTACTGGGCAGAGTTTTTAACACAGTTGGTAGTGGGAGTGGGGAATCCTGTTTGGCTTTCCACTAAAGTGCCCTCAATAGTTGACTGAAGTATGATTTATAAGGCTGACTGACAAACCTGAAAAAACAGCCCTTGGTAAGAACTGCTAAGAAGCAATGAGATTTGGTGCTGCTCAATTGCAGTCAAAATTGATCAGTACACCAAGTTCTACAGTAAAAAGTAAAGCTTTTTTGAGGCTGTCCTGCATTTTAGCATTAATTATCTCAAGCTATGACACATTTTCCTTTTGATCATTCTAAAGGAACGACTATTTTTCTTAAAGTTATTCAGAAGCTACTCTGGGTATTGTACCTCACAAAGAAGTTATTCCCTAAAAATATGATAGCTTTTATGTGGCCCATTGACCACATTCACAATAGCTCCTTATTATGTCAAAGATAAATGCTTAATAGATAAAGTATAGCAAAATTAAATACTTACATTATATAAAGAAGTTTGTGTAAATAGAGGAACAGATGGTTAATAGGCTGTGACTAGCCACAAATGAGTTTGTAACTATTACCACATGAATCTATCAACAGATAAAAAAAATGATTCTGGACAAGGACCAATTGCCTAGAATCTGTACACAATCTAATTTTAGGTTCTTTCCTTTTTTCCTCTGCCCTCCTCCAGATAACATGAACAATCTGATGGAGTCATTTTGCAGGAAACAATTGAACAGAACTGACAAATTCATAAGACTTCAGACCATGAAATCCCAATTGGTCCAATCACAGGTCCATTTATCATGGCTGTAGAGATGTTATTAAATTACAAGTTAGCATCTTTCCTACTGTGATAACTGCTTCTTGGAAATGAGCCAGTTCTTCCATGGGGCGGGGGAAATCTCTTTAATACATTTCTCTAGGGAAAAAATGTACATTTTATAGAAAGAACTTTTTATCTGGTCTCTCCTCTGCTCTGCTCTCCTCTCCTCTGCTCTACTCTGCTCTCCTCTCCTCTCCTCTGCTCTCCTCTGCATATGGTTGCTAAGCAGTAGGACAAAGATTTCCCCTGGAGAAGTGTATCCAATGGCAACTTTACATAGGAGGGGGCACTTCCACATGTACAAGACTGGCACACAGTTTTCACTGCAGCCTTCTGGAATAATTTGGGATATAATGTTGGGTAGAGCTAGGGGTGATTGATGGAAAGTGGGTGTCCCCCTTTATGTGAATGCATTATGTGAACTGGATGCATCACAGAGATTTGTTTTTGATATTTTGCCCCCCTCCCCTTGTGGTCACACTTTTTTTTCAGGTAAATCACTGAGGTCTTTTAATGATTCTACTGTATCCAAGAAACATGATTATAGTCAGCCCTAGCTCCAGGTTTGTTTGGGGTGTGTGTGTGTGATTTATTTACTTACTTATTTTTGTAGGAGGAAGCCAGGTAAGGTCCCCTTGGTGTACTTCCAGTTGCAGGACCTCTGCTTTCTTCTGTTATCTGCTTCCCCCAGTGATGATTATCCACTTTCTGGTACCACCATCTTAAATAGTCTACTCCCTATGTGTATCTACACATTAGGGTGGGATGATGTACTTGAAGATGGGTGTAACAGCATTTTCAAGCATTTGAGACTGGAGCTCTGTTCAGGAGGGCAGCTGAGACACTGCACTAGTTATTTCTAAGAAACTCCTCTATCTTATAAAATGCCTCTATCAAGGTACCATGCTTCAGTAACAATGAAGCTTGTATCACTTTAAAGACTAACACATTTCTTATGTCCAGAGAGGTAGCTGTGTTAGTCCAAAGAAGTAACAGCCTAGTAATAAAACCAGTAATGCAATACATCTGGTTAAATAATAATATGCTTTCTGCTGAAAAAAAGAGATTGTTACACAACTGAAAGACTATATGGAACCTGCATGAATAATTTTCTATTTATTTCTACAATTAAAATCTCCAAATTAATCTCAAAAATTACTTTAAACATAGAAACATAAGAACATGGGAGCAGAGAGAGTCAGAAGGGGCCTCCTGGGCCATCTAGTCTGAACCTTGGATCCAGCCGGCTCTGCTCATGAAATGTCTACCATGTGCATGCCTACCTTTAGTTGATCATTCGTGTCCTATGCCTTTTCAGCATGGCCTGCTGACCGCAGGTTGGACATGATGACCTTTCTCAGTGTCTTCCAACACTACTTTCCCATGATTCCAGAGTTGCTTTAAATATTCATCAGTATCAATACTGTAGACCAAATTAAACTCAAGAACAAAAATTGCCATATCAGTGATTGTATTGTTCTAAGACATTTTAGAATCTCATGCTTGTCTGCAGAAATTTTTCCAAGGGTGGGAGGCAAAAGCTGCGCAGCAGTTTGTGGTTGTAATTCACATAGACAACATGCAGGACTGCAACACATCTGTGCACTGTTGCATAAACTCTTTTTGCTTATCACATTCCATGAAACCTACATCAAATAGTAGAAGGTCCTGAGAACTGAAAAGCATTAATATAGTAGAGTATTATACTCAAGAAACATCATGCAACTCCACTAAAACTTTATTTGGAGTATGGGATATGAAGATAAACCAGAGAACAAGAGAGAGAAACAAGCCAAAGTGAGCAAATGCAATACAGTTGTTTTAAGGATGTTATATCAGATATTTGGAGGCCAGATGAACCTTGTGGAATTCTGTGACAAGGTTTCAAGGTGGCTAGATGGAGGGGAAGTGGTGAATGTGGTTTACCTGGATTTCAGCAAGGCCTTTGACAAAGTGCCCCATGATGTCCTGGTTGGGAAACTGAGGAGTTTTGGAATAGACCAGTGCACTGTCCAATGGATTAGAGCACTATTGACAGTCCAAAAGCAGAGGGTAACTATTAGTGTGGAATCACTGGGATGGAAGCCAGTGATGAGCAAGGTCCCTCAGGGCTCTGTCCTGGGACCAATCCTGTTCAGTCTTTTCATCAATGACCTGGAAGAAGGGGTGAACAGTCTGCTGATCACATTCACAGAGGATACTAAAATGTGGGATGGTGGCTACAATTGAGGTACTCTGCATCCAAAAGGATCTGGACAGACTATGGAAGTGGGCCGGGGACAACAGGATGGCATTCAATGCAGATAAGTGCAAGGTTTTTCACTTGGGACATAAGAATGGGAGTCATAAGTACAAGTTAGGGGACAAGTGACTGGAAAGCAGCACTTGTGAAAGGAATCTCGGAATACTGCTGGACTGCAGGCTAAACATGAGTCAGCAGTGTGACACAGTAGTCAAGAGGGTGAACACCACCCTTGGTTGCATAGCCAGAAGCGTGGCTTCTAGATTGAAAGAGGTTTTGCTACCACTTTATATGACTCTCGTGTGCCTGCAACTAGAATGTTGTGTTCACTTATGGGCTCCTCATTACAGGAAGGATATAGCCAGGTTATAATTGGTGCAGCATAAGGCCACAAGGAGGGTGGCCAGTTTGCAGGGAAAGCCATATGAGGCGAGACTGAGGGAACTGGGTTTTTTCAGCCTGGAGAAGAGGAGACTCCAAGAAGATCTTTTGGAGACATGGAGGTACATGAATGGGTGTCACACAGAGGTGGGTAGAGACCTGTTTTCCCCTACAGAGGTAGGTAGGATGCATTCCAATGAAGCAAAGCTCATGGGACCAAGGTTCAGTTTGGATGCCAGGAAGTACAGTGGTACCTTGGCTCACGAACGCCTTGGGTCACGAATGCCTTAGGTCATGAACAAAAATTTCATGAAAATTTTGACTTGGGTCATGAACTCCGCTTTGGGTGGTGACCAAGATCGCAGTCATCTCCCACCCCCCAAGTGGGGAGATGGCCATGATTGCAGTTGTGTTCTTACAGGGGAGACATGTGTGATCATGGGCGCACTCCTACAGGAAAAATGGGCACAATCTCAGTCATCCCCCCCCCCCCACAACCAGCATGATTGTGGCCATCTCCCCACCCCCTGAGTGGGGAAATGGCCACGCTCGCAATCACATTCGTGCAGGGAACACATGCGTGATCATGGCTGTGCTGTGCTGTGCCTGTCTTTCCTGCTGGAGCTCACCCGCGATCACGCATGTCTTCCCTGCACAAATAGAACTGTGATCCTGGCCATCTCCCCTCTCAGGGGGGTGGGGAGATGGCCATGATCATGCTGGTTGGGGAGGGGGGAGATGGCCGAGATTGTGCCCATCTTTCCTGCAGGAGCACACCCATGCCAGGGTTTCTTTGAGAAGCACCACCCCAACATAATTGTAATGAACAGAGTGTTGAATCTGATGAACAATAACGTGGTCTCTCATTTCCAGAGGGTTATGCAGCACAGGAAAAAACAAGTGACTATTGACATTTTTCACCAAAATTAACCCTGCAGCTAAGTGAAAAGAAAGGAAACCCCTGAAAGAGATCTCCCCAATGTCCTTATGGAGGGGAACTCTCCCTCAAAACAATAATCTACCCCCCACCTAGGTTAGTGTTCTCCACTGTACTGTACAGCACTTTGTTCTTTGTCAATTTGTTTCAAAATTTCTGATAAAAAAAATAGTTACAGAACAGATTAACCTTATTTTCATTGAATCTTATGGGAAAATTTCACTTGGGTCACAACCAATTTGGGTCACAACCAGAGTCGTGGAATGGATTAAGTTTGTGTGCCAAGGTACCACTGTACTTCCTGACAGTGAGGACCCCTAGGGTATGGGAGGTGGTTGAAACCCCATTGGTGGATAGGCTGGACATGCACATGGCAGGCATGTCATGAGTAGAGCCAGCTGGAGCTGGGAGTCAGACTAGATGACTTGGGAGACCCCTTCTGATTCGCTCTGTTTCTAGTGCTGTCATTATCCTAGCACTTGCTGTTTCACATGACTTGTCTAAGTTGTACTGAAATTATTTCTTCATCATAGATGCATTGCCGACCACTCTCCAGAGCAGTCTTCTCCAACCTGGTGCTCTTCACATGTTTTGCACGGCAACTCCCAGTATGCATGATCATCGGACATGCTTGCTGAGGATGATGGGCACCACTGTCCCAAACATCTGGAGAGCACCAGATTATGAAAGCAGCTGTAGGGAATAGGATCTGAGACTGTGGAGAGTGTCTTTAGTAGTGGGAGAAAAGCTTTTTGCTTCATCAGGTTCTAGAGGTGCCTCAACTACTCATTTTACTTTTTCATATTCTTATGAGCCATTTTTACACCCATTCTTAGGATTAAGTTAGAAGATTCTTATTAAAGCTTACATAGGAGAAATTCAATTGAATACAAGAAGTTTTACTTTAAAAGTAAACATGCTTTGGGTTGCTTGGAATATGTCAACCTGCCCTTCCAAACATGTTAGAAAGTGAGTCAGAGGGGGAAAAAGATGGCCAAGAGTATGGAAAACTAGTACTGTGAGGAAAGATTGAATGATCTGTATATATTCAGCGTGGAGATGAATGAGGTGGCTAGCATTCTTCAAGCACCTGAAAGCCTACTGTACAGAAGCAGACAAAGGCCTTCTATGTTTCTATGAATGGGCTTCCACAAGAGGTCGTTGAGGCCCCATCAATGAGGGTGTTCAAAGATAGACTGGACATGCACATGGTGGGCATGTCATGAGTGGAGCCAGCTGGAGCCAGGGGTCAGACTAGATGGCCCGGGGGACCTCTTCTGACTCGCTCTGTTTCTATATTTCTATGATTCTTTCAAGAATGCCTTGGGAGCCCTGTAGCATTATGTCACTCTTATATCTTCATTCAGGGAAGGTAGAGTGGCAATATATTTCCTGAAGGCATGGCAGACTCAGATAGTATTCCCTTATTTGCAAAACCAGCAATAAGTGTGAGCTACCAAATTAGGCACAATATGAGAGACAATTCCACAACTGGAGTGTCACCACCAAGAGGTCCCTTTCCTTGTGACTGATGAACTCACCTTAGCCAGAGAAAAGACATGAGCATGGCTTTACCATCTCTCAGTGTTTCATTTTACATCTCAACATCTGATGAGGTGCATAAAGGAGAAGACATTTTCTAAGGTACCTGGTCTCTAGGCTGAGTAGAGCTGTAAAGATCAATACCAGCACCTTGATTTTCCCCCAGATTTAAATTAGCAATCACTGCAATTCTTTCAATACTGGTATAATGTGCCGTGTATTGCTAGAGCCAGTTGTCTCATGCAACTGAAATTGGAGGTTGCCAAAGTGTCTTCTAGGGAGCAATGTGACATTGTGCCACACTGAAGTTAGAGAGAGAGAGAGATCCTCAGCAATTAAGAAAGACACAAGCATCTACTCCTCAAAGATTTCTGCAAACTTATTTCCCCTATTTTAGTGGAGATACTATTCACTCCCATCTATCCTGCAAATGGCCAGAAAAGAGCTAGTTAAATGTTCAGCAAAGCTCTAGCTTTGTTCTAATTTAAACTAGTAACTAATATTCAGCCCAGCTTTACTCTTATGTATTAGGAATGCTGAAAGAATGGGAATAGTGCTATAGCCATAAGTAAAGGTAAAGGTTTCCCCTTAACATTAAAGTCCAGTCATGCCTGACTCTAGGGGGAGGTGCTCATCCATTTCCTAGCCGAGGGAGCCAGCATTTGTCCACAGACAGTCTCTGTGGTCATGTGGCCAGCATGACTAAATACCAGAAGCAGGATAGTATTCCTGCTTCTGTAAGGCTTTTGGCTCTGGCCTCTTGGCTTTTGGCTCTGGCCTCTTGGCAGAGCGGCAGAGCAGCAGAGGCACAGGCTGGGAGAGAGCACTGAGTGGCCAGGGGACTGGCGAAGGCAAGGTAGGAGCTGGGCAGGTAGGAGCAGAGGTCCAGGAGCAGCAGAGAGGGAGGGGGCAGGGCCAGAGAGGCTAGAGAAGCCAGGAGGAAGCAGGGGGCGGGGCCACTGGCTTGAGGGACTGAGAAGGCCAAGCTCAGGTGCAGCACATTAAGGGCGTCGTCCCTTGTCTGCGTCCCTTAGCTGCAGTCCGGACGGTCCAGAGACTCCCTTCCCTGAGACACAGAGGGTTGTTTGTTTGTTTAATTGTTTGTTTTGTTTTGTTTGTGTGTTTTTGTTTTGTTTTGTTTTGTTTGCGCTTTGCTTTGCTTTGTTGTGCTTTGTTTTTCTTCCAATTTAAATTTAAGTTTATTTTATCCTTGTGTGTGTGTGCAAGTGGGTTTTTGTCTGGGAGAACTGGGCGAGTGAGAGGAACTGCAGGACTAACAAGGCAGGGGACCAAGGTAAGGTCTCAGAAGGGTTACAGATGGCAGACCAGGAGAAGGCCTTGGCGGGAGTCACGTTGCTGTCTGCTGAGAGAGCTGCGACATGTTCGCCCTTCTCCCCCAGGAGAGGCAGGGATACACTTGCCCTCGGTGCAAGATGGTGACCCTCCTAGAGGAGGAGGTGAGGTGCCTGAGGGCCGAGAGAGCTCTCCGGGCCCCCCCGGAGCAGTTCCCCTCTGGACAGAGGGCTGATGGAGAGACCACAGGAGGAGCAGCTGTGGAGACATGGAGGTATGTCACCCACAGCAGGAGGAGGCCA
>JAIXND010000774.1:6990179-7008155 GCA_023646645.1 Varanus salvator macromaculatus | reverse complement strand
GCCTTCAGCTTCTGGTCCTGTCAGCTCCGCGTCAGAGGACGAGGAGGCACCCTGTTCTATCTCTTTCTTGGTAGAACTCGCAGCTTCCTCTCTCCCACGGTTCTCTGGCTGACTTAAAGGGCCAGGTGTCTGTTCAGTGGATTGGAGATTAGAGAGGCTCTCAGCAACCGGCTGGGTTGCTTCTACGCTGAGTTGTGGCGGGGCCTCTTGGACTCTGGCTGTCAAGAGCAAGTCTCCCTCGTGAGTTGCAGTCTCTGTAGTGGCTTCATGCACGACACATGGACAGGTTAAGTTCCCATCTCTAGGAATGAATTGGGAAGTAGGGGTGTCACAAAAAACCCAAACTAGTGTATTGCTTAATGATCTAATTAACAAAGAAATGAACCAGAAATGTTATGGCTTCATCTTAATTTATGTTCATGAGGATTTGTTTTCCAACCATTCTCATGATTCATTATTGCATGGGAAAACATTAGATCATCTGCTTTTTCCATGGTTGTCAGTAGCTAACCAAAAGACCAGGAACATAGTCAATATTGATATAAATCAATTTTCAATATACAATAAATCATACAGGCAGCCAGTTAAAAGATGGATGCTGTTTTTCATTGGGAATAACAGGTATTGATTGGGGATATCTATGATAGTCACACCTTGGATAGAGGATAAGGTTCTTGAAAACAGGCTGTAGAATGCATTTTTGGAAGCCATTTCAGTCCACCTGAAACAAGCAAAAGGAATCCCTCACTCCCCATATGGAATAGCTTGGCTTATTTCCAAGCCTGAATTTAGTGTTCTTACTTCAACCCCAATTCCTATTAGATTCCTAATTTTGCCCTTCAATTCCACAAACTCTTCTCCTTAAAGCCACATTTTCTTGGTCAAGGTGACAAATGCAGCAGCACTAGAAATAAAGGGAGAGAAAAGATTTTACCAAAGGTGCCAGCTAGAAAACTGTGAGGAATCTATCTTAGGAGTGGGACTCTGTCAGCTTACCTGGACTTGGCTGCCTGTACCCTGGTCCACTTGATCTCAGCCCTGAGTCTGAATTTCTGGTGAGTGTCCCCAAGATTCACAGGGTGCTTGTCAGGAAGTGAGCCCCATGCTGTGCACACAAGCAGTGTCCCTTTTTCATGCCACATGCAGTGGCTTTTGTTTCTGCTGCTGCACCTGATGCAGTAGAAGCATAGGGCTTGCCAGAAATGGAGCCCCACATGACTGCTGCACCAGCAGCACCCCCTTCTATGTCTTTGTTTCTGCAACTGTCTTGGAAGAAAGCTGCCAATTGTGCAAGTTTTGTTCTTGAAGTGTTAGCAGACTTCCTCTCAGCTCTGCTTTCTTTCCAAGACTAGGTCAAACAGAAGAGGAAGTCCCCAAATGCTAGACAGACAGATTCTGATGAGTTTCATCCCAGTCCCAGGATCAGTATTTTATTTCTACTTTGTAATTTCATAGGAAATTTGCTCTCAAGACTTCAGTGTAACCTATGTGGGAACAATGATTTGATTTTTGCTTTTGTATACTGGAAAGGAAATTGAATTAAGGGTGTAATCTGATGGATTGTGCCTTCACTGCCTTGAAGCCCCTGAAGCTAGCAACATGAGCTGTGCTGACTATGAGGAGTGACTGGGCAGGTGTGAGGGGTGAATCTCCAATTCCATCTTCAAGATTGGAAGGGATTTTCTGAGCCATCCTATGGTTCCCAGGTGCTCGCCCATTGACTAAATGAATGCTCTCCATGAGATGTTTTGTCAAAAGATGGATGATGGTAACCAGCAGTGCTAAGCAATAATGTGTGGTAACCACACTGCATGGCATCTCATTTTGTGTCTTGGGTAAATATATTTGCATGGTTTCCATGCTTTTCTATCTTCCCTCCAAATGGGAAGATCAGCACTCACAGCTGAAAATCACTCTCAGAATGCAATGCTCAGGTCTACCTCACCTACCTCTCCCACATTGGCTTGCACACTCTCCTGGGTGTGGCCTCAGCCAGCTGTTCCTGGGTTGGGTTTTTTGGGGGGGGTGGGGGGGTTGACTGCTCAGTGAACCAAATGTTTACTTGTTAGACTAGTACTGTTGCCTCAGAGTAGCCCTTCAGGAGTGCTTCCCTTGCTGCCACACACCATGCCAATGTACAAGCACACCCACCTCTAATCTATTCGTCCCTGCACATGTGCCCACACTCCACCATGCTCAGGATTCACACATGCTGAGATCAACTGCCCCTTCTCCCCGCCAGCCAGGTATTTATTTACTTGTTTTCTGCACCAATACTCCTGTAGGACTCTCTGGGCAGATTAGGGTACAAGGAGGGCATCTGTATGGGCACCTATGCCAAGGACAGAGGGAGTGCAGCCTGCTAGAAAGACTTTTCTGAGGGTACCTGTGTGGGCATCTACCCAGGAAAGTTTGCCAGCAGGCAGTCAGGACACTGTTAGTCCTGTAGCTATGGAGGGGTAGTAGGGCCTGTGAAGAATCTCAAGGATTGTTGAGGACAAGACAGGAGTGGGTCAGAAGGAGGAACACAGAGCAAGAAACATGGACACCTTGGGATGCTTGCCCAGGAGCTGAAGTCCCATGTGCTCCCTGTGTGTACCTTGTGTGCAAGGCAGCCTCCACATGAGGAGAATACTTACTCCTGCAGTGACACAAACATGGAACTACTTCAAATCTCTGCCAGAGGAACCTTGTGGAATTCTATGACAATGTTTCAAGGTGGCTAGATGGAGGGGACCTGGTGGATGTGGTTTACCTGGATTTCAGCAAGACCCAGCAGCTCAAAAGTGTGTAAAAGCATGAAGTGGGCACCCACTTCTGTAGCGAGCTAGTGACCTGCATGGAAATGTGAGGACCAGCCACACATTAGACCTGCAACATCCATCCTGAAGCAGCAGAGGCAGCACTGGCAGTGGAGAGAGTCTGGAGGATGCCAACATTCCTGCAGACCAGCACTAGCGGCTTTGTGTGCAAAGCTGGACCGCCCCCTATGGTGCACCGTGAAGAGTGCACAAGTGTGAACTGAAGAGCTAGCAATCTTAGGAAGTCAAACTACTCTTCATTAGCACTGTAGACTTCCTGGCTAATGGCACCAATGCCATACGAAATCAATCAATCAATCAATCAATCAATCAGGGAGCCTGTATTGTAACAAAAGAGAATGAAAGACAAAGTAATAAGAAAAGTAAGGGTCAGGTCCTCCTGCTTTAAGGACTAAAAACAGAACACGTGAAATGTTCCCGAACTCCTGTCTCAATTTTGAACCAATCAGTGGTTCCGTGCCCAGTTCTCACTGTTGCTTCTTGACTCACATATAGGTTTCTCAAGAGACAAATAAAATGTTCTGATACTCCCCTCTCTTTAAGAACTTGCCACAATTTGTTGTGATCCACACAATCAAAGGCTTTAGCATAGTCAATGAAGCAGATGTAGATGTTTTTCTGGAACTCCCTAGCTTTCTCCATGACCCAGCGTATGTTGGCAATTTGATCTCTAGTTCCTCTCCCTCTTCAAAATCCTGCCTATACTTCTGGTAGTTCTCAGTCCACATACTGCTGGAGCTTAGCTTGTAGGATTTTGAGCATCACTTTGCTAGCACGTGAAATGAGTGCAATGGTGTGAGAGTTTGAACATTCTTTGGCATTGCCCTTCCTTGGGATTGGAACCTTTTCCAATCCTGTGGCCACTGTTGAGTTTTCCAAATTTGCTGACATATTGAGTGTAGCACTTTTACTGCATCGTCTTTTAAGATTTTGAATAGTTCAGTTGGAATACTGTTGCCTCCACTAGCTTTGTTGTTGCTCAGACTTCCTAAGGCCCATTTCACTTCACATTCCAGGATGTCTGGCTTGAGGTCAGTGGTTATCAGGGACGTTAAGCTCTTTCTTGTACAGTTATTATGTGTAATCTTGCCACCTCATCTTAATCTCTTCTGCCTCTGTTAGGTCCCTGCTATTTGTGTCCTTTATCATGCCCGTCTTTGCATGAAATGTTCCCTTCATATCTCCAATTTTCTTGAAGAGATCTCTGGTCCTCCCTAATCTATTGTTTTCTTCTATTTCTTTGCACTATTCATTTAAGAAGGCATTCTTGTCTCTTCTAGCTATTCTCTGGAATTCTGCATTCAATTGGGTTTATCTTTCTCTTTCTCCCTTGCCTTTTCCTTCCCTTCTTTCCTCAGCTATTTGCAAAGCTTCCTCAGACAGCCATTTTGCTTTCTTGCATTTCTTTTTCTTTGGAATAGTTCTAGCTGCTACATCTTGTACAATATTGCAAACCTCTGTCCATAATTCTTCAGGCACTCTGTCTATCAGGTCTAATTCCTTAAATCTATTTGTCACTTCCACTGTATATTCATCAGGGATATGATTTAGGTCATACCTGAGTGGCCTAGTGCTTTTCCCTACTTTCTTCAGTTTAAGCGTGAATTTTGAACAAGAAGCTCATGATCTGAGCCACAGTCTGCTCCTGGTCTTGTTTTTACTGACTGTATAGAGCTTCTCCATCTGCAGAGCACATAGTCAATCTGCAGAGCACATAGTCAATCTGATTTCTGTGTTGACCGTCTGGTCATGTCCATGTGTAGAGTCATCTCCTGGGTTGCTGGAAAAGAGTGTTTGCTATGTCCAACGTATTCTCTTGACAAAATTCTACCAGCCTGTGCCCTGCTTCATTTTGTACTCCAAGGCCAAACTTGCCTGTTATTCCAGTTATCTTTTGGCTTCCTACTTTAGTATTCCTTTTTTTTTAACAACTTTTTATTAGTTTTCACAACAATATTAAGACATCCATCATCACAAACATCAGAACTACTGAGTCAGCTTCTCACTACACATCCTCCAATATTCTATGATCATTTCAACTCTGTGAAAAGTCTTACAAAATCTTTTTTAGATCTAAGCCTGATCCCGTTTCTCCAGCTGATAACAAACAAGATTCCCAAACTTGATAGAGGTCACCATCTTCTTTCTCCTTCTATGACAGCATCAGTCCTCCATATCTTGCAAAGTCCTGTTTTCCATATTAGAGAAAAGACTCTCCACACTTAGTATAGATAATATCAGATAAAGGATTTCAGCCTAACATGCAATTCCAAATCTTTTCTTTTTACCAATATTAAACAAATAAACTCTCCCTAATAACAATTACAAATACAATCAAATGAATTTTTTGCTTGCCAGTATTCCAATCTAGCATCTGCTAAAACAGAAAAAGAAATAGAAAAGAAAGTTCATGTTCATATATCTCACATCCATTCATCATCTTTAAAAACATCTTAAATATCAAATAAAGGATTTCAGCCTAACCAGCACTACACAGTTCCAGATCTTTTCTTTTTACTAGTATTGAACAGATAGACTCTTCCTAATAACAATTACAAGCACAATCAAATACATTATTTGCTTACTAGTATTCCAGTCTAATATCTACTAGGAGAGAAAAAAAATGAAATAGAAAAGAAAGTTCATACCCATATATCTCACATCCATTCATCATCTTTGGTTCTTAATCAATCACTTTTAAACTTTAAGGCAGTCTAAGAAAACAAAAGAGAGGAAGAAAAGAAAAAGAGGGGGAAAAGGGAGAAAGAAGGATAAAAAAAAAGGAAAAAAAAGAAAATATATACCTCTTCCATATTAGCCATTCCATACCCCAGTAGACATATCAGGCCATTTGTATTAAAACAAATATTTTTGCTTAACCCCCCGGCCATGCCATTTGAAATCCAGAGTTCGTACCATCCGTTGCACAGCATTAATCATTCGCAATGACTGCATTAGTTGGAATAAGACCTTCACCTCTCCTTTCATCCGCTGCAAATCATTAATCATTCATAATGACTGTATCACTTGTAGTAAGACTCTCATTTTTTCAATCTCACCTACTTTAGCATTCCAATCCCCCATGATGATAAGGACATCATTTTTTGGTGTTAATTCTAGAAGGTGTTGTAGGCCTTCATAGAACTGGTCAACTTCAGCCTCTTCAGCAGCAGTGATTGGGGCATAGACTTGGACTACTGTGATGTTGAATGGGTTGCCTTGGATTCGAACTGAGATCATTCTGTCATTTTGGAGATTGTATCCCAGTACTGCTTTTCCTACTCTTTTATTGACTATGAAGGCTACTCCATTTCTTCTGAGGGATTCTTGCCCGCAGTAGTATACCTGATGGTCATCTGAACTAAATTCACCCATTCCTGTCCATTTCAGTTCACTGATTCCTAAGATGTCAATGTTCAGTCTTGCCATCTCTTGTTTGACCACATCCAGCTTGCCTTGATTCATGGATCTTACATTCCAGGTTCCTATGGAGTATAGATCTTTGCAGCATCAGACTCTCCTTTTACCACCAGAAACATCTGCAACTGAGTGTGCTTTCGGCTTTGACCCAGTTGCTTCATTCTTTCTGGCGCTACAATTACTATCCCTCTGCTCTTCCCCAGTAGCATATTGGACACCTTCTGACCTGAGGGGTTCATCATCCGGCATCATATCTTTTTGCCTTTTGGTACTGTCCATGGGGTTTTTTATGACAAAGATACTGGAGTGGGTTGCCATTTCCTTCTCCAGTGGATCACATTTTGTCAGAGCTCTCTGCTATGACCTGTCCATCTTGGGTGCCCCTGCACGGCATAGCTCATAGCTTCATTGAGCTACACAAGTCCCTTCGCCACGACAGGGCAGTGATCCAAGAAGGGACTATGTGTCCAAAAAATCATTTTAAAATGCAATTAAAAATACAATAGAGTACCACGAGGAGGTAACAATTGACTTTAATAATTAACTGTGGGATAAGTGTTGTACAAGAATTGTAAAGCAGGGGGAAGAAACATGGCGTCGGGACAAGACAGACGTGTCTAACGGGGCTCCATTAGCACGCTGGTTATCTTCTGGCCGCGGGCAGCTGCCCGGTCTTAATGCCCTGTAGGGGTGAAGAGAGATTGCTTGGCAAATTCCCAGTAGGTGTCTGAACAGCAATTCGGAACTTACTGGGGAAACTCAAGCCTTTCTCAACCGGAAGAATACAGGAGGGAGTTTGCCCTCTACAAGTTCTCGACATGTAGAAATAGACTATCTTAGTTATTACCATTGGATCTACTGGAAATTATTTTTATTTATTTCTTTTTTTTTTTTGCAATAATACCCGTGGAGAAAGCCGCATTGTTTATCAACTGATTTAAAAAGAAGAAACTGAAAGCCCTCTGGGTGAAGGATGGGAAAGAATTTTTCCCCCCCTCCATGGAATTTAAAAGTGGCGTCCTCCATGACGGAGAGATAAGACGGTTTGTAAGTTTTCGCTTTTCTTTAATCTCTCCAAGGGCAAGACTTGAAGTAATAAATTAATGCTTAATTATATGACAGACGCAATCTTCTAGTTTATTGGACGGATGCCAGATACCGGCCATCTTTTTTCTTTTGTCTCTGAAGCACATGGACCTCTGCCAAGGCTGTAAAATCACTGCTAAGATGGAGGCATTTAATATAGAAACTAAAGACTTTTCAAAGATAATTTTGGAACTTCATAATTCCTTAAAAGCCATATTAAACTTCCAGGAGAATGTTTTAATTAAGCAACTTGATGATTTATTAATGGAATCAAAAATGGACTCTGACAAGATTGGTTTTTTTACTAACAAGACTCTGATCAGACAATTCGTACCTGAGCAGAATAAACAAAATATCCAGCAAGCAAAAGGAAAATTTGAAGCTGAGAAGGTAACAAGTGGATTATTGCAGAAAGAACAAGCAGCTGGTCATTTGAAAACATTGCAGAACGGACAAGCAGCTGGTTATTTGAAAACTTTAAGGAAGATAAGCGGAGTGAAAGAGATAATGAGTGGACACTTTTTAATACATGATTTATTAGAGGCATATCTTTGGAAGAAGCTGGTGCAGAAAAAGAAAATAACTAAGCATTTAAAGCGATTTTATAACCTGAAGACAGATATATTTGGTAGAGGGGTAAAGAAGAAATTTAAAGGGGAAACAGGAGAACTCTGTTCTTGTTGTTTCGAAAAGGGGTGATGTATTGAGATTGGCGTGCTCATATGTAACAGAAAAAAAAATGTGCTACTGTTTTTGGTGAAGCATTATACTTTTGTTTCCACCTGTAATCAAAAATAAGGGAATTTATTATAGGTATTAAGGTTTAAGCTAAGATGAAATATAAAGCTATTGTTAAACAGGGTATAGTGGCCAAATAGAGCTGTGGAGTTATTTTTTCTTTTTTTGTCTTTCCTCTTTCTACTTTAAAAAGGGATGATTTAAATAGACTGGTGTGTAGATACGAGATAAAGAAAGACTGACTCAGTAACTTAGCTTAATGAAACAGTGTTAAATGGGTATCCCTAACTATATCTGAAATTGAAAATAGGTGAACCTATCTTATAACTAAAAACTATATGGAGTCAACTATATTTGTTTAAATGGAGTTTAAGCTATGATGAAATACTTGTGAGTTTAAAGAGGATTGGTTTAAAGATATTACCAAGCAGGGTAGCTAGGATGCTCATTGAGATGCTAAATAGATGATTTTTTTTTTTGAGGTTACTATTAATTTTGATAGCGAGGAAGTTGTTTTGTATAATAATAAAAATAATAAGCTTTTGAAATGTTTAGAAATGTCTAGAGGAAACCTATTACTGAAAGAAAAAAGTTGTAATTACACCCAACTTGGAGAAGCCCCCCTTGGATAATGGACAAGAGAAGCAGGACTTTTCAAGAGAGAAAGATGGGACTGATGTTATGGAAGATGGAAGATTGTGACTTTTATCAAATTTGAAAATATATCATGAATTGGCGAAAAAAACGGGACTTGGTTCTAAAGAAGTTTTTATATTGTTATAAAAAGGAGTATAATAAGATTATAGTGTGTTAAAAGACATGTTGTAGGGGCTGATCCAGTAGATCTGATGTGTGTTTGTGATGATGGATATGTAGTTCGTAGTTCAAAAACTCCAATAAAATTGATTAAAAAAAAAAAGAATTGTAAAGCAGGGATAATACAATTTTTTCTGACAGAATTTAGTCTTCAATTTGTTCCATGAAATGGATGATGAATCCTTATGAGGTTATATTGATTTTTAAAATGCATTTATTAGAAGGCACTCTTGGAACTTTATTGACATGTTATCCTGTAAGGCAGCACTGGGACTTCAAGATGCCACTGTATTCTGCAGTGAGCATGAATGATCTACCCTGTAGTTCTATGAACATGAAAATGAAGGTGCAGAAGGCCTGCACATGAACAAATGGACCCAAGAGTCAAGTGAACCATGTCAATGACATCCACAGTCATTCCCTTGGAGCAGCATGTACTGCCATGGAATAATGGCAGCCCCTACTTTTTCCAGCAAGACATCTACTTGTCCATATCCAGACCATCAGTTGCTTCTAGGTTGCTCCAGCTTGGATGAAATGAAATGTTCAGCCTCAGTCAGGATGTAGCCAGAAGGTTCAAGAAAACCATTCTAGGGATATGTTTTCCAGAGTGCTGCAGCTTTTACTGAGCACCATGGACTTTTAGGTGACAAGGGTTATTGTTAGGCAAGGAGAGAGCTGGAAGAGGCTAGACAGAATGCAGCCAGGGAACTTATAGGTCTTGCAACTATGCACAGGTTGCTTTAAAAGCCAAAATACCTTGCAGATACAGTCCTTTTTAAAGGTTTTTAAAGGGGAAATGATAAAGCAGTGATAATAAAAAATAGGGTCCAGTTGTTTGGCAGGAAAGAGTATACAGAAGTGGGAACTAAATCCATCAGCATTTGTTAAGCTTTAAGGGAAAAAAAAAGATTTTTTTGTACATAGCTCTGATGCTTAGAAAGGGCTGACATTTTCCAGAGGAAAGCTGTTTCAGTATGTGATTGCTGTGAATGAATAGCTTAGGATATTGGGTGGCCTAGACATGAAATAAACAAATAACTAAACATAAGTGTAAAAATTTCCTTCCAACTAGATTGGTAATAAGGGCCAGTTCCAGTCATCTGAAGGCCTTTGGGCAAGGCACAAATGTGCCCCCTTCCTCAGCAGGTGACCTTTTCACCACCACTTTCAAAACTAGCTGCTACTGCTCCTCATTTCCATCATTGCTTTTAAGCAAGTGAATAGTAAACATCCAGGGACTGAATAGGCAGCACATTTACTGCTGTTCCCGGGACAGAATGAGAAGCAGCTGAATGAGCTGATTGAAATGATGAGGAAGAAAAGCAATTCTAAGGTCTCTCATTTGTAGGCCCTTGGGAGCCCTCCATGGACCATGGTTGTTCTTGATGCTGACCCTGTTAGTAATTCTCAAACAGTGTCCCCCACCCACTTTTCTGGGGGGTACATGAAATTCAAGGGAAGGGTAAGATGCTGAGGCATATGGAGCTTTTATGTTACCCCATCCCTACATACCCCAGCCAAGATCTGGGCAGGGTGGATAACATCTGACAAGGACCCTTACTGATCCTCCTTGGTTGTGGAGGACACTTTGACTACATTTCTCTACCTCATGCATATTTGGAAGAAGGAGTTTCAGAGTCTGAGATGGTACTTTGCCCTGATGTGTAGTGGGGTGGGGGAAAGGAAATGCCTTGCTATTCCTTTTACAATATGACTGTGGAATTGCTTTCCCAATTCTCACAGGGAGTGGTCTGTCAAGGTTTCTGCACATCCACCAGCACAAAATAATTTTCATCATTAAAAAATAAAATCCCAAATCATTTGGTGTGCATGTGTATTTTATCTTTGGAAGATTATTTGCGGGAAAATGACACCAAGACAAAGTGAACTGAAGTGTTCTGCCCTCTGTTCTGCTGAAAGTCCCCACACTGGAGAGCATTAAAAATGAAATTTCTGCTTCATTTAATTGCCTTGCTTTCATGGGATCATTTATATTAATCTTCCAAAAATCATGGCCCACTCTCACCAGTATACATAGCAGCAATGCACACATTAAGGGAGAAGGAGAACTATGCTAAACTGATGTACTTTATATTTTCTAAAATTAATTGTAGTATGACTTGCAGCAATGATCTCTGCATTTCCAAAGTAACTGGTTTCAAAAATTATCAGTAGAAGTCCATATGCCTAAATTTGAGTTTGGTCTATGGTTTCAAAATATCATTTGCTAATTTCTAAGACTTAAAAGAGGCAGCTACTTACTTTTATATGTTGCTCAGGAGCAGTGGTCCCCAAACCTTTTTGGGCTGTCACCCTCTTTCTTCTGGGCAATAACCCAAGTCCCCCCATGCCTCTTTCTTTGTATTAGAGGAGCTAAGGTTGTTGTGCCTTTGGTGAATTAATATGCCTTGCTTACCCAGCCTCTCTCTCTCTCTCCCTCCTCCCTCAACTCTGCTTTCACCAGGACCTCAGGAGTGGGGAGATGTGGTGCATGGCAGCTCATGGGGCTGTGGGGAGGCAAGGCAGGCTCCTTGGCAGTTCTATTTTATATACTTTTGCCTTTTCATTCTCTTTGTTTTGTAATCAGTACATACTCCTAGTGCCCCCCTGCTGCCCCCCCCCCCAGATCTTTCCACTGCCCCCAAGGAGGCAATACCATCTACTTTGGGAATCACTGCTGTAGGTGCCTGACCTAGATTGGGATCCTAGTGTGGAAGACAGGGAGGCACATTAATCCAAAAGCATTGAACTGAGGCCCTCCTGAAATCCTTATCTGACCAGTGCCCTGCCCTACCATTGATGCTTAGATGACTATACCTCTTCCCATGTTGCCAGATTGTTCCCATTTCCTCCCAACTACCAGTCATTTGGCGGTTTCCTGGATCTTGCCCTGCCCTGCCCTAAAAGTTGATGGTGCCATTCCTAAGGCTTAGCTACTTGTACTCAGAGCTTTACACTACAATATCCTGGGGTGAAGAGGGGCTGTAATTGTTATTACTAGTATTTATAAACTAGTTAACATAATGTACTCTGCTAAGTGGCTCATATATAACTTGGCTCCATGATATGTAAAATCATAAAATGCCCTCACTAGGTGAATTGGTTCCAGAGGTCCAACTATAGGAAAATTACTAGAAAAGCACACATTATGATGTATAGTTCGTGGGCTACATCCCACAAATTCAAGAAACTCAGATTCCATATAAGCTTAGAAGTTTTATTTAAACAAAGACTGCTTTGGAGACCTTTGCAGTCCCAGGCTGCAACCATTCTGTCCTCAGGCCAGAGCAAGGGAAAGTAGCTGTTAACTACTGCTACATTCTGGTTCCTGACTCCAAGCAGAGCAAGCTGCCCCAGCTG
This sequence comes from Varanus salvator macromaculatus, assembly GCA_023646645.1. Classification (NCBI taxonomy): domain Eukaryota; kingdom Metazoa; phylum Chordata; class Lepidosauria; order Squamata; family Varanidae; genus Varanus; species Varanus salvator. Next base: position 6,995,910 of record JAIXND010000774.1, on the reverse strand, counting down.
GTCTACAAGGGCCTCTGGGATACAAGCAGCCAAGCTCCCAGGGAGCAAGTGACAAGGGAGAGCAAACAGGAGTTTGGCAGAGAAAGTCCAGGGAGAGGTCCCTAACATTTTTTCCTCTGTTTTGCTTCTCTTCCTTATTTCACCTTAAGTCCCCCACTATATGCAGTGGCATGAGCAATGCACCAAGAAGACTCCACAGTGGTGCCCTGCAACAACTGCAACTGCTGCACACTTGTACCCCTGTTACAGGAAAAAGTGAGAGCACTGGAGCAGCAAGTGTCCACCCTCCAGACAATAAAAGAAAATGAAGAGTTTCTAGACAGAGTGTATTAGAAAAGTATATGCCACTACTTCAACAAATAAGGTTCTTACAACAGCTTATAAATAAATTAAAACAATAAAATTTACAGTTATATACAATACAGTAAAAACTAAGTAACTTTGTTGAAGATTTTTAAAAGGATTTATAATGCATTAAGAACATATTTTTCATCGGCAATTGCCAACTGAACATAGAAACATAGAAACATAGAAACAGAGCGAGTCAGAAGGGGCCTCCTGGGCCATCTAGTCTGACCTCCGGCACCAGCCGGCTCCGCTCATGACATGCCCACCATGTGCATGTCCAGCCTATCTTTGAACACCCTCACCGATGGGACCTCAACGACCTCCCGTGGAAGCCCATTCCACGCCCTCGGGGTCCTAACTGTCAGGAAGTGCTTCCTGGCATCCAAATTGAACCTTGGCTCCCTGAGCTTTGCTCCATTGGAGCGCGTGCTGCCTTCCTCTGCAGGGGAGAACAGGCCTCTCCCCATCTCCATGTGACAGCCCCTCACATACCTGTATGTTGCCAACATATCCCCTCTGAGTCTCCTCTTCTCCAGGCTGAAGAGACCCAGTTCCCTCAGTCTCGCCTCATACCCCATCCCCTGCAAACCAGCCACCATCCTTGTGGCCCTATGCTGCACTGACTCCAACCTGGCTATATCCTTTCTGTAATGAGGGGCCCAAAACTGAACACAATACTCCAGTTGCGGGCACACCAGAGTCATGTAGAGTGGTAGTAATACCTCTCTTGATCTAGAAGCCACACTTCTGGCTATGCAACCAAGGGTGGCATTCGCCCTCTTGACCACCGCATCACACTGCTGACTCATGTTTAGCCTGCGGTCAACCAGTACCCCGAGGTCCCTTTCACAAGTGCTGCTCTCCAGCCACTTGTCCCCTAACCTGTACTTATGACAGCTATTCCTATGCCCCAAGTGCAAGACCTTGCACTTCTCCACGTTGAATGCCATCCTGTTGTCTCCTGCCCACTTCCATAGTCTGTCCAGATCCTTTTGGATCTGGTGTATCTGCTCCTCAGTTGTGGCCACTGCTCCAGTTTTAGTGTCGTCTGCAAATTTGATCAGCAGACTGTTCACCCCTTCTTCCATGTCGTTAATGAAAAGATTAAACAGGATCGGCCCCAGGACAGAGCCCTGGGGGACCCCGCTTGTCACTGGCTGCCATCCCGACGATTCCCCGCTAATGGTTACCTTCTGCTTTCGGTCAGTCAGCCATGCCCTAATCCACCGGACTGTGCTTTGGTGTATCCCAAAACTCCTCAGTTTCTCCACCAGGATATCATGGGGCACTTTGTCAAAGGCCTTGCTGAAATCCAGGTATACCACATCCACTGCATCCCCTCCATCTAGCCATCTTGAAACCTTGTCATAGAATTCCACAAGGTTTGTCTGGCAGGACCTGTTTCTGCGGAAGCCGTGTTGTGTGGCTGTCAGCCTCCCTTCCCTATCTAGCATCACTAGATCTCTCTCTATTATGAGCCTTTCCATTGTTTTTCCTACAATGGACGTAAGGCTAACCGGTCTATAATTCCCCATGTCCTTCCTACTACCCTTTTTGAAAATTGGGACCACCGATGCCACCCTCCAGTCCTCTGGAACTTCACCCGTTCTCCACGAGGCCTCAAAAATGGAGGCCAGCGGGCGTGAGAGAACCCCTGCCAACTCTCTAAGTACTCTCGGGTGTAACCCGTCAGGGCCTGGCGCCTTTGTAATGTCCAATGCCCTGAGGAGCCCCTCGACTTCAAGGGGGGTGACTCTAATCTCTGCCCCTAAGTCCCCAGCCTCATCCAATCTCCTATACGGATATCCCCCGTCCTGCTTTGGGGAGAACACAGAGGCTTCCTGGGAAGAATATTCCAGAGCCCAGAAGGCAGGGGAGCTGCCAGGAAGCATTCTTTATTGGTGTTTTGTACAGCTGGTAAACTATTAAACCTTCTATCTGCTATTGAACCTGCTCATTGAACTTAAACAACAAGCAAAGTAGATTTATTTTACTTCATGTTTTAAATATGTTAGGAACTCATCAAGGAAAAGCAATATGCAAGATAATCAAAGAAAATGTTAGAGTCTTAAAAGGAAATGGAAATAGCAGCTAATCAGAGGCAGGCTTCTGCACTCACATTAGCATACTTTCAAAATGCAGGTAGCATGGTCTTTCTAGATAAATGAATTATTTGAGAAATGTGACAGATGATTGATAAAAAGAATCTGTAGAATATAGTCATGCCTGCTGCTCCTTTTAATGGTACATATTTTAAATAAGTCTGGAGAACAAGGTAGGATTCCTTTTGATCGTTAGAAAATATTATCATACCTCATGCAAAATGTAAGACCCAGGTAATGTGTGCTAGGAAAGAATGTGCTTTCATTGAAAGAGAAAGCACCCCTATGGATTCATTTTCAAGCTACTTCAAACACATCCTCCATTCCCCAATAACTTTAGGCAGTCTTCAGAAAAGTGTATCAAAGCACTCCTAAAAGATTCTAAGGTACTTGGCTTATGTATTTTAAGATGGCTGAGCTGACCTGAAATATTCTGTTGAACTCAGGTGCGGGAAAAAACAAAAAAACAAAAAACAATGACATTTTAAGATTCTTGATGTTGCAAAACTGAATGAATAAACTTAATATATTTCTGGCTTAACAATTAGTTTTTAGAAATTTGTCTGGCATGAACATAGATTACAAACAAGGAAAATGGGCAGGTATGGCTTTATTTATTCTTTTTCTTTTGTCATTTCTTCAAAGTAAAAAAGAACAAAATGGAAACGAAAAGCTACACACCAATTCATAGGAGAACTACAATTCAATAACTTGACTTCAAAACAGTGGAGAAGGGAATTTTATTACAGAAGGCAAGCCATAGCTACTAAATATCACCAGAATCTACTGGTGACTGACCCCTAGAAACAAAGCTAAACATACCCTGCAACCCAAAAAGAACAAAAAACTAAAAAACACCCTGTAAATACCCTTGATCTTCCATAGGGAATACAATAGGGAACACAATCTCAGCTAGAACTGGTTGTAGACCATTGCTTTGACCCTAATTATGCAAGCCTTAGAATGCCTAAAAATGCGGTTTTTACAAAAAGAGAAAATGCTGGAATGAAATTTAAGCCACTTTTTGCTGCTGCAGAGGCTTCTTGGTATTTGTATAGCACTTGATAATTTTTCAAGTACTGTTATGCTGAAGTATTCAGTCCAGCCACTTTTTAAAGCACTTTTTACTGGAAGGAATGTTACAGGAAGATGTAATAAAATTGGGCTGAATATCATCAACACCCCCTTTATGGATCACTGCCTAGTCGTGGTGAAGGGAATTGCTTTACAATACTTGTACAACACTTATCCCACAGTTAATTATTACCTCCTCGTGGTACTCTATTGTATTTTTAATTGCATTTTTAAAATGATTTTTTGGACACATAGCCCCTTCTTGGATCACTGCCTTGTCATGGCAAAGGGACTTGCATAGCTCAATGAAGCTATGAGCTATGCCGTGCAGGGGCACCCAAGACAGACAGATCATAGCAGAGAGCTCTGACAAAATGTGATCCACTGGAGAAGGAAATGGCAACCCACTCCAGTATCTTTGCCATAAAAAACCCCATGGACAGTACCAAAAGCCAAAAAGATATGATGCCGGATGATGAGCCCCTCAGGTTGGAAAGTGTCCAATATGCTACTGGGGAAGAGCAGAGGCTAGTACTTGTAGCACCAGAAAGAATGAAGCAACTGGGTCAAACCCGAAAGGACACAGGAATGGGTGAATTTAATTCAGATGACCATCAGGTATACTACTGTGGGCAAGAATCCCTCAGAAGAAATGGAGTAGCCTTCATAGTCAATATGAAATAAATAAATAAATAAATAAACCCATTCAACATCACAATAGTCCAAGTCTATGCCCCAACCACTGGTGCCGAAGAGGGTGAAGTTGACTGGTTCCATGAAGGCCTACAACACCTTCTAGAATTAACACCAAAAAATGATGTCCTTATCATCATGAGGGATTGGAATGCTAAAGTAGGAAGCCAAAAGATTAATGGAATAACAGGCACGTTTGGCCTTGGAGTACAAAATGAAGCAGGGCACAGGCTGGTAGAATTTTGTCAAGAGAATACAATGGTCATAGCAAACACTCTTTTCCAGCAACCCAAGAGACAACTCTACACATGGACATCACCAGACGGTCAACACAGAAGTCAGATTGATTATGTACTCAGCAGCCAAAGATGGAGAAGCTCTATACAGTCAGTAAAAATAAGACCAGGAGCAGACTGTGACTCAGATCATGAGCTTCTTGTTGCAAAATTCACGCTTAAACTGAAGAAAGTAGGGAAAAGCACTAGGCCACTCAGGTATGACCCCTGATGAACATACAGTAGAGGTGACAAATAAATTTAAGGAATTAGACCTGATAGACAGAGTGCCTAAAGAATGAGAGGTCATTGAGGCCCCATCGGTGCGGGTGTTCAAGGATAGGCTGGATGTGCACATGGTGGGCATGTTGTGAGCAGAGCCGGCTGGTGCCGGAGGTCAGACTAGATGGCCCGGGAGGATCCTTCCGACTCGCTCTGTTTCTATGTTTCTAACTATGGATGGAGGTTTGCAACATTGTACAAGAGGTAGCAACTGGAACCATCCCAAAGCAAAAGAAATGCAAGAAAGCAAAATGGCTGTCTGAGGAAGCTTTACAAATAGCTGAGGCTTTGCCATGGCTGTGGTAGAAAGGAGGAGATGAGAAACTTGCATTCCATGAGTTTTTTTCTCTTAGGATACAGGAATATGTGCTTATATAATTTTGTACACTTGGGGCTCTGTTTCTTTTTTTGTTTATGTGCTTCATGTGTACTCAAATATATGATTTGGGCTCACTTAGTTTTGTTTTTAAATAATGATGTTTGGATACAGATGTAGAAGTTTTGTTCACTCCATTGCATCTGTTTTCCTGGATTATCAGGTGTCTTGTTCTATCATTCATTCACTGATGACACTGGATTTTGTTTAACGGAATTTTGTTGTGCTTCTGGATTAGTTCTAATGCACATTAATATAAGTGAACATTAGTGCTGATGCACATGTGTGCACTTGTGCTGACGTGTGTTGTGGTTATATGCCATCAAGTCGTTTCTGGCTTATGGTGACTGTATGAATGAACTGAAGAAAGTAGGGAAAGCCGCTAGGCCATTGAGGTCTGAATCTAAATCATATTCCTTATGAATATACAGTGGAGGTAACAAATAGATTTAAGGGATTAGATGTGATGGACAGAGAACTAGGGACAGAGGTTTGCAACATAGTACAGGAAGCAGCAACTAAAACCATCCAAAAGAAAAGAAAAGAAAAGAAAAGAAAAGAAAAGAAAAGAAAAGAAAAGA
>JAIXND010000774.1:6942981-6990169 GCA_023646645.1 Varanus salvator macromaculatus | reverse complement strand
GAAAAGAAAAGAAAAGAAAAGAAAAGAAAAGAAAAGAAAAGAAAAGAGAAAAGCAAGAAAGTAAAATAGTTGTCTTAGGAGGCTTTACAAATAGCTGAGGAAAGAAGGGAAGTAAAGGCAAGGGAGAAAGGGAAAGATACACCCAAATGAATGCAAAATTCCAGAGAATAGCTAGAAGAGATAAGGCCTTCTTAAATGAACAGTGCAATGATGATGATGATGGAAAACAATAGAATGGGAAAGACTAGAGATCTCTTCAAGAAAATTGGAAATAGGCAGGTTACTTACCTGTAACTGCAGTTCTTTGAGTGGTCATCTGTGCATTCACACATATGGGCTTTGCCTTGATCGGAGAAAACTTTCAAAGCTCAGCACCATGGTAGGATAAGGTGGGGTGGGTTCCACCCAGTCCCTCAGTTGCCCAAAGACCACACTGTCCCAGGCATGCGAGGGATCTGAGGAACCTGTGAAGGATTCAGAGGTGACCATGCCCTGCCCAGGCCCATTCAGGGCGGTGTGCCAATGATAGCCAGCAGGTTGGAGGGCCTGTTGTATGAATGCACAGATGACCACTCGAAGAATGACAGTTACAGATAAGCAACCTGCCTTTCTTCTCCATGGTCTCTGTGTGATCACACACATGGGTGACTAGCAAGCTTACCATCCAGGAGGAGGGGGCTGTTGTCACCAGAGGATTGAAGGAATACTGTCCTACTGAATGCACAGTCCTGTCTGGCACCAGCAGTGCAGTGGATGTGGCTTGAGCATGTGTGGAGTGAGCACACAGGTGGTCTATTAGAGGAATCTTGGCCATCTCATAGGCGAGGGAAATAGTACTGAAGACCCATTTTGAAAGTCTTTGACTGGAGATGGGCTCCCCCACCCTGGGGCTCTTGTAGCATACAAAGAGGCACTCAGTGGTGTAGCAACTCAGTCCTGGCCCTGTAGAAGGTGAGGGCCCTCCTGACATTGAGGAGGTGGGGTGTGGCCTTGATGGTGGTAGATGGGTTGGGGAAGAAGGCAGGGAGGACAATGTCCTGATTGATGTGGAAGTGGGAGGTCACCTTGGCAGCAAAATGCAGGTCAAGGCGGAGGACAACTTTATCCCTGTGGAACGTGGTGAAGGGGGCAATGATCCACAGGGCAGCTAGTTCACTGACACGGCGGGCAGAGGTAATAGCCACGAGGAATGCAGTCTTCCAGGAAAGGAAATAGAGGTTTGACATGTCCATGGGCTCAAAGGGCCTCCTTGTGAGGGATTGTAAGACCATAGAGAGGCTCCAGGAGGGGTGTGGGGCTGGACCGGGGGGCAGGGGCAATGTTTCAGAGGCCTCTGAGGAAATGACTTGCCAGGGGTGGGTGAACACAGAGGACCTATCTGTCTTGATGGTCGTGGATGGCTGCAGTGAGGAGGAAGGACATGCCTGTGGTGAGGTTGGCTGCAGGGAGGAGGAAGGACATGCCTGCTCCACCAGCAGAGGGACTCTCTTTGTATAGAATATTATTTTTTGCCATGGAGTACTATCAAGAATAAGAATGTCAAGCAAAGAAACAAAATGAAAACCTTTCTTAACTACCAGTTTGGAAACCATCTACTAATTCTTAAAAGAAGAAAATATTTCATCTAGTGGCTGCAGTAAAGCCAGCAGGAATAAGACATATAAGTGGTTCTAAGCCACCCAAGCAGTAAAAAGCAATATGTCAGTAGAATGTCAGTAGAATGTTTATTCTGCATCCTCCACTGCTGCCCTGGCCTCTTGGTTCCCAATACTATGACCACAGTGTAACACATGCAGGGGGTTTACTATGTCTAACTTACAATGATTAAAGTAACATGAGTATCACAAAACAGAGAGAGAAAAAGATACAGATTTCCACAGCAGGTCCCTTGTTTTCTGCATGAAACAGCCAAGAATTGGCTACCAATAGTAAATCCAAGCCATCCATTTCTCCATATATCATCATCCATAAATTTTGTGTAAAGTAAAAAAAAAAGAAAAAGATTTTTACTGGAGGAAACTCTAAAAATCATATTTGTATTCATGATAAAGATTTGCCAAAGGCATGTATGATGTCCTCTCCCAAATCAAATTAACATATGGTAAAAAAGGTTGAATTTTATTCAATTGTCCAACATGCTCATCTTACTTCATGATTTGAATGTTCTGAAATCCATTGGCATCCTAGAATCCTAAGATTCTAAGTCAGCATCTGGGTCCACACATCATGACCAACAAACCTGTGTGGTTTCCATAGTGAGCAATTTTTTCCCTGGATGTGCTACTATGCCAGTTTCCACTGTCCTTGCACAGTCCTCCCACCGTTGGCACATATCATATGTGCCATATTCCACCAGTCACTGTACCTGAAATTTCATCCCATTCTGGAGTGCTGGAATGGCTCCTCAAGCAGCTGCTGCTCTTCCCAAAAGACTATGTAGCTGCCTACCAGGACCATGAAAACCATGATGTTGGGTTTGGATGACCAGAGAAATCATGGTAAAGTTTGGAAATCATAGAACAGACCTGTTTCATAGGGTAGTTTCTAAAAACCAAATGTACCATGCTCAAATTCCACAGGAGGGTTTGGACCACACAATAGACCATCTATAAGATCTGAGGCATGGACAGTAGGCAGTTACAATCAAGTTGCCATGACCTTGGTACAGATGAAGGGAGGAAACTTGTACCAGGTTTTAGAGGGCAAAGGCTGTTGTGTGTGTGCATTCTGGCAAGATTTCCAGGCATGCATGAGAAGCTCACCATTTTGGCAGGACTGACAGTTCAGACTCTGAGAATGAGCTTCTCAGACTCTGAGAATGAGAATGAGCTGAGAATGAGAATACAGAATGAGCCAAGAGGAGTTGGCTGGTCCTGTCAGGCTCTGATAATGAGATAGTTTTTGAAATGGATGCAGCTTCAGCTGCAGTCCAAGGCTCTGTGTACCCATCTGTGCCTGCTAGGGCAGTCAAGAGGCCTAGTCAACCCACCCGTGGGAACGAAGAAGAGTAACAACAACCTAGGGGGTGGGATTTAGAGCTGGGAAGTCTATCAGATGGAGAACTCCAGCCTCCTGAGGAGGTGGACCCAAAAGTCCATCATCACAGTCACAGGGTGGCCCAACTGGGATCTCAGAGAGAAGAACACAGATGTGCCCAATTACACTGTGCTCCTCCCTCCCAAGACAGGGACATAAGGGTTCATAAGCAAATCTTTAGGTGAAGGGGGCCAAAGAGGGTTCAACCTTCTTGCTTTGTGTATGCTCAGAGACTTCTATGTAGAATAAACACATTTATCAAGAAGCGCTGGTGAGTCTTTTACTGCAGGAGGGGAGGATTCAGCTCACAGCAGGGGCAAGAGACACATCTTTGCACAGTCAAGAGCCAGTGAGACAATAAGTTTCAAGCAAACAGAGTCCAAGTTGGAACTGGGCAGGAGGCTGGCAGACAGGAGCAAGGGCTTGGAGCAAGGCAAAGTTTGAAGGCTGAAGCACAAGGTAGCCACCAGAACAACTTGTGTTGCTGTGACAAGGAGCAGCAGTGCAGTGAAGCCTTTGATGTGGCTTTCCAAGGCTCCCAGCTGCACAGCACAATTGCCATACAGCTGTTTCTTGAAAGCACCTGCAGAGATGTTCCTGGTTCTGCAAGCATTTGCAGGCTGACTCAGGCTCTGATCCTGACACCATCCTGCATGAAAAAATACCATGGCATCATGTTTCTTAACCTTTGCAAGCCAAAAATAATTCCATTCATAGCTGATCCTGATGCTGTATTTAAAAATGCCTCAAGAAGAGTTCAGAAGGCATTATCTGGCTACTGTGAAGACAAGGGAAGGTTAGCATGTTCATGATGGGAAGCACCATGCATGGACTATAACGCAGTTCAAAACTGAACATTACCCTAGCACCAAGAGTTATTAAATAAAATAATAACTCTCTGAAGAGCTGTTTTGTTTCTAGTGTCAATAAAATCACTGGCACAAGTCCAGTTAAGCTATACTGGAATTTTATCCAGGATATCTTCTGCAAAGAGTTGCAAAGTTTCATCTCACCTGTTAAATGAAGGCATTAGTAAATGCACCATTCATTGGGTCATTTCACTCACATCACTTGAGATCAAAGTTTGATCACAACAAAATGAAAATCAACCCAGAAGGCAGGAGGCAGTCCTCTTTTATGCCCTGGCTGACTAGGTAGCGAGCACTGATTAGCACATTTGAATTCAAGTGGTCTCCGTGTACACCTGGGGGGCTGGACTTTCTGGAGGCTGGGCTAAGGGTGCTTGACAGGAGACTGCTCAATCTGTGGCCATTTGTGATACCGTTAATATTGAGGATGCTTGGGACGTGACTGGTCAGCCAGGCATGTTCTACAATTTGAAATGGTATTTCATATTCAGGTGGTCATCCCAAGCAGCTCAGTCATACCACTGCCCTGGAAGATAATTCTGTTACATAAAGATATTATTTTCAAGTACAGTGGCAAAAGCCATTTTGCCTAATATGTAGAGGCTGATTTGGATTTACTTTTGATGGGTTTACCATTGAGTGCATACTCAACATGGAGTTGTAGGCATCTTTGGCAGGTGTTCCTGTGTGATACACATTGAATCATAAGATCATAGAATGATAAAGTTGGAAAGGGTCAAGAAGGCCATCGGGTGCAACCCCCTGCTGTTGCAGGATAGCAATTTACACCATCCCACTCAGATTTGCTATCAAGTAATTGTCACATCCACACCTCACAGTTTTAATGGCAGACTTAAAATACAATATATACCACAATATGCTCCTATGACTGGGATCAGTGAACTCCCCCCATATGGATGCATTCCTGTGCACATTCAGACAGGAAAGAAAGTCTTACAACTCACAGCACACCTCATTGAGTCTAAGCATACATGGAACTGCACCTTATCTATTTCTATTGCTTATGTGTTTCTAAAGCACAGTGATTATGCCTATTAGGCAAAAATTCAGAATGAATTTTTGAATGAGTTTCATGAAAAAGTCTTCTCCAGTTTGTTACCAATTGCAGCAGCCCAAAACACCCCAAAAGTAATTGGCCAGAGAAAGGCCCCAAAAGTAGTTGGCCAGAGGAAGGCCCCATAGTAAAAACACAACTATACTGTGTTTTTACTGTCCCAGAAGGGAGGGTGGATAAGAACAAAATGAATTTTGTGTAACCCACAGCTAACATGCTAGCCTGACCTCAAATACAGTAATCAAAGGGACAGTGGAAACTGGTTCTAGCCACCATGAAAGTTGCAAATGTGCAGGGAGTAAGAACATGGCAAGCCTGTGTGAATCTCAAGCAGATAAGAAATAGACATGGGAATTGTCTGGTCCTTGACAGAAGAAAGGACTCTTTCTCCAGCACAGGAGGGGGTGCATACATTGAGGTATCGATGCATTAGATGTGTATTAGGTGACCTAATTGGTTACCTAGGGTATAAAATGCATGTACTGGGGTGCAACTTTCGAGATACTGCTTTGGGCTGAATGTCCCCTTTTGTCTCCCTTTATTCTATAGTGCACTAGAAATAAAGCTGATTTTGGCTCTAAGTCTCGTCTCAGGCTCTGTTTGGCTTGGGTCTGGGGTCCACCCGGGTTTGCCCCAGCTGTTGACTGGTTCAGTCTGGTAACAAGTTGATGAGTGCATTTCTAATATTTTGGATTCCAATACTCTTCATCTCTGACCATTGGCCATGTAACTGATGTTGACAGGAATGGTACTTAGTAGAAGACATCTGGAGGACACTAGGTTGGGGAAGACTGCCATGAGAACTGAGATTTCATCTTCGAAAACATGGAGAAACTGTGAATTTTAGGGAAGGACAGGTAATTGTAGGCAAGGTTCCTTTCAATGGCTTGCCTAGAACTGCTAGTTCTCTCAGTGAGGGTTTCTTAAGTTTCTAGGGCAGCTCTGAATACCAAATGAAATTAAATAAAAACTTAACTGTATAACCTACTACCAACTGAGCCAATTAAAGTTCTCTGCAGCTCTGCTTCAGATAATGGATGAAAAATCAGGAGCTAGCATAAATAAATCTACAACTGCATCTGCAACATCTATTTCAGTTCAAGTAATGGTGTATCTAGATATACATTCTAATGCAGCAAATGCTAACAGGGAGATGTCAATACATGGAAATTCATCTTCAGTATTGAAGTGATGTCATAATGGGTGACATCAGCAGAACCCTTGACATAAAACAAACTGTCATAGTGACCGATGCTGTTAAAGTTCTGCAACTTTAGCTAAGGACAGCAGCAGACCCACATGGAGGGATATATGGGAGTCACAGCCTCTTTCCTTCCTGTGATATAAGTGAATTTCTAACTCATATGCTGCTTGTACAGGATTCTTAGCTTTTTATCCAAATTATTTGCACTGGGAGTAGCATTTCACTGTTTCCTGTGGGCCAGCCCAGCTTCTAGCTGGTTACAACACCATGGATCCTAAAAGTGTAGGTGATCTTCAAGCCTTGTACAAACAGAATCCAACACTCTTGAGAGCAAAACAACTCACTTTTATAAGAGATTCATTGGAAAGTATTGGAGACACCATTGCAGGCTTCCAGATAATTGATGCCTTTCCCTTAAGACTTGGTAAAGAGCAAAGGAAGTCCCCAGAGCCACCCACAAGTGAGGAGAGTGATTTAGAGGCTGATGAGGATGGAGTTATCATACCAGATGAAGATGAACCCCAGGAAATGGGGGATGAAAATGTGGAGGTGACAAATGAGATGAAAACCAAGGCTGAACAGAAGAAGGAAGAGGCCTATGCTGCCCTAGAGATAGGAGAGATGCAGAATGCTATCGACTTGTTTACAGAGGCTATCAAGCTGAACCCACAATCCTCATTTTTGTATGCCAACCGAGCCAGCATATTTGTCAAAATGCAAAAGCCCAATGCTGCCATTAGAGACTGCAACAAGGCATCAGAGCTCAATCCTGACAATGCCCAGGCCTACAAATGGCGAGGGAAAGCACATATGCTTCTAGGCCACTGGGAAGAAGCTTCTGAGGACCTTGTTTTGGCCTGTACTTGGGATTATGATGAAGACACCAATGCTCTGCTAAAGGAAGTGCAGCCCAGGGCCCTGAAGATGACTGAACAACACAACAAATATAAGAGAAAGAATAACCTGAAGAAGATCCAAGAGATCCAGAATACTTTAGATAAGATCAAAAATATGCTGGAAGAACAAGATAAAGCACAGAGGGAGGAAAATACCTGGCAATTGATAACTCAAGTCTGTTGGAGGTACTTGGACATTTTTATGGCCATTATGGATCCAAGGATTATCCTGGCTTGGGTGGATGTGACCTGGAACCCAGACAATATCTCTAAATACCGGGATAACCACAAATTTATGAAGTTCATTGGTCAGGTTGATTGAATGTAAAGGCCAAGTGAATAAGCCTTTCATTAAATTAAAATTGTAGTGTGTGGCATCATTTTATGTTTCCTTTGAATGACTATGAATTGGCCTGTGTGCTCATTTAATATTTATGTACATTTGAATTGAATCTAAGGCATCAAACCCAAATATATTTCAGAGTCAAATTCCCCATTCAGCAGATGCCCAGAGACACAGAGTAGAACCAGCCCTACAACTGTCTTCTTTATTTTTCATAGATCATTTACACAAACTGGTATGGTAAATAAGTGGGTTGGGTTGATCTATGCCAGCTTTAGTATCTGAATAATAATCATGCTATTGCTTTGGCTTGTGACAAATTTACAATTCATATCACGCATTGCATAGTTCCACATGATGAGACAATTATCTTGATTTGAAAGAGGAGCCTTCTGGCATATTTATTTATTTATTTATTTAAAGTTTTTATATGCCGTCCCCATTGCTACACAGCCTCAAGGCGGCTCATATCTGATAGCTTCTCCAATGAAAGCCACTCACAATAGCATTGGAGACTTTATACTAAAGTATGGTTCTCAAACTAATTCAATAAATACATACACAAATAAATAAAGATAGTAGAAAATGGAAAAGTAGTCTAGAATTGACTGATTCCCCCAGACAGCCCATTGCTCTTGCCTGACTTGAGCAGAAGATACTTTCAGCTTAGCCTTGGGTATCTGGATGTGTTACTGGTTGACAGCTGGCCTCTGGTCTTACCAGTACAGCTCTCTTTCTCCTTTTTGTGCCTCTTGGACACACCCCTTCCTCATCAGTATTCTTTCTCTGATTCCCCTACGGTCCCCAGCTTCCCAGAACAGATGCCAACTTAACTGGTATGTGAATTGTTGTTCCACTGTGTTGTTCCACTGTGGTTGTCCTACTGAGTTGAAAACAATGTTAGATTTAGCTCAAATATTTTAGCTCAATTTAACAAAGAAACAGGCTAATCTAGATTGATACTTGTTTGTTTCTTTTTCGCGTGTTCACCAATAAGCCTGTTTCCATATACATATGTGCCCTTAAATTTAAAAACCAACAAAACATACTTCAATATCCATATCTAAGTACTTATTTCTAAATATATGATAATACTTTTTGAGCCAAGAATTGCACTGAAACATTGAGGAAATGTGAAGCCATCAGATAACTATGTTCTCACCCACATATTGGTCTATGCCGTACTTATCGGGTGAATTCATATAGAAATCTGCAAAGATGACTCTTCAGTCCCTCCCATTACCCTTGGATTTTTTTTTGTGTTCTGGTCATGAAATATTAAAGGAGTTGTTGTTATCAAAGCCACAGTTTAAGATTTTTGAATTTGGCTTCGCAAAATATTTGCAACCATAAACTACTTCAGAGATTAAAGTAGAATATATTCATGTACAATGGAATACTACCACTTTAATTTATTCATATATTATATCCCACCTTTTGCAAAATAGTTTCAAGGCAGTTTATAGTATGGACACTAGAATGCAATAAAATACAATTGGAATATATATAAAATAGAAAAATTAAAAATGGAAGATAGAACTGGTAATGAATTAAAAAGATAATGGGAATCAAAAGCAAGAAAAAATCCCAAGTGAAATAGGCCTGTTGGCAATATGTTTGCTTATGAAAAAATGTACTATTAATCAACTTTTGCAGTGCCATTTTTCCACTGCAAATTTGATGTTGTACAGAGTACTTCACAAAATTCAGATCAAATCAAAATCCTGTTAGTGCCATCAGAAACACCTATTGCAGCTGCTGCTTTGGGTTGCCCACATTTTTGAAGTTTATTTATTTATTTATCATATTTGTATGCCACCCCCATTGCAACCTAGCCTCGGGGCGGCTCACAACATAAATTTATTTAAGACAAATTCCCTTATGTTGCTGTTAGCTGTTGGAGTAAAAATGAGCAGATGGTTAATCTATCCCAAAATGCCCTTCAGGATTTAGGAACAGCTGTGTACGGTCAGTGCTAGTAAATGCATCCAGAGTAATGTGAATGGGGAAAATACACGGCATGGAAGAGCGATAATTTACACAGAGTGCTACAATGAGATTGCCAGTCTGCAAACATTTCTTAAGCAATGAACTTACCAGGATCAGCTCAGCTCAGCTCAGCTCAACTCAATTATGCTGTAATTCTGTAGTGCCCCCATATGCAAAGTCTATATTTAATACCATGGAAACCAATGGAGACTTTACAGAAGTCTCCCTGAAAATACTCAGATTAAACTAGGCTGGACCAAACATTGACTTGAAGAGAAAGTGGTTTTTATATACAGTTATCCTTCCTAGCAAATATGTTATTGTCTCATGCCACTGTCTTAGCAATACCAGCAAACATTGATTTAGATTGTATTTTGAAAGATCATTTGTCTTCTTCTTCTTCAGGTAAGCTGATCTTCAACCTGGCTAGGACTTTGAAGGTCAATGCCAGCATCTTGACTTTTGCCAAGAATATTATTATTATATTGCCAATCATTATTCAAGGGGTAGACAAAGTGCAGGAGCCAAGAATTGCCCTCCAGCACTGTGTATTTTGCTTTAAATTTTAGGATTATTAGTTGCCTCATTAATCCACTGATTGGAAAGGTGGATAAATATACGGAATAACTAAATACAGAAAGGTATCAAAGCTGAGAGCTGGTCTATTTTGCAACATCTAAAGTCACTTTTAAAGTATAGTTCTTGAGAGCACTTGAAAGCTACTAATCGCATGAAAAGCTATCATCAAAAATTGATATAAGTTCAGTAAGAAGTTTTTTTAACTACTTCCATTGCACACAGATAGGCTTTTAAATTATTATTTAAAACATTTCCTG
This sequence comes from Varanus salvator macromaculatus, assembly GCA_023646645.1. Lineage (NCBI taxonomy): Eukaryota > Metazoa > Chordata > Lepidosauria > Squamata > Varanidae > Varanus > Varanus salvator. The sequence continues at coordinate 6,979,921 of JAIXND010000774.1, read as the reverse complement.
AGAAACAATATCTAATTTAAAAATACTTGACCTATTTAGCTTCTCTGATCTCTTTTCCCTGTTATTATGCCAAGGGCCTTTAGCAGCCAGTAGATCTCAGCAGTATTTCTGAGAAACTGTTAGGCTTCTTAAACAAATAAGTTCCCTTAGTATGCAGTTAAGGTTAAAGAAAGGTGAGCCCTCCAAGGAACATGCACACTTTCTGAGGTTGTTTTCTAAATGTAGCACAAAGTCATGCTATCTTTCTCATATCTAAGCAGGGCAATTACCAGAATGAAATTGCTGCTTGTTCCCTCTGAACACAGTCAATCTAAAAAGTGTGTGGGAGGTTGGAAACTACTTTTCAGAGACATTTCAGCTCTCTTTGCAAAACAGAATAACAAACCCCAAAAGTTGGCTAGCTTTTTTATACTGCTAGAGTTTGCTGTTCTCCACCTGTTGATTTTCTTTACTATACTGATGTCACAATAGAAAGCATTCTGACTGCTAGTGCTTTGATTTAGTGATAACTGTGATGTCTTTACATCTAGTTTAGCAGCATGACAGCCACACAACACGGCTTCCACAAAAACAGGTCCTGCCAGACAAACCTTGTGGAATTCTATGACAAGGTTTCAAGGTGGCTAGATGGAAGGGATGCAGTGGATGTGGTATACCTGGATTTCAGCAAGGCCTTTGACAAAGTGCCCCATGATATCCTGGTGGAGAAACTGAGGAATTTTGGGACACACCAAAGCACTGTCCGGTGGATTAGGGCATGGTTGACTGACTGAAAGCAGAGTGTAACCATTAGTGGTGAATCATCACGATGGCCACCAGTGACAAGCGGAGTCCCCCAGGGCTCTGTCCTGGGTCCAATCCTGTTTAATCTTTTCATTAACGACATGAAAGAAGGGGTGTACAGTCTGCTGATCTAATTTGCAGATGATACTAAAACTGGAGCAGTGGCCCCAACTGAGGAGCAGGTACTCCAGATCCAAAAGGATCTGGACAGACTATGGAAGTGGGCAGGAGACAACAGGATGGCGTTCAATGTGGATAAGTGCAAGGTCTTGCACTTGGGGAATAAGAATAGGTGTCATAAGTACAGGTTAGGTGACAAGTGGCTGGAGAGCAGCACTTTGAAAGGGACCTTGGGGTACTGGTTGACTGCAGGCTAAACATGAGTCAGCAGTGTGATGCGGTGGTCAAGAGAGCGAACGCCACCCTTGATTGCATAGCCAGAAGTGTGGCTTCTAGATTGAGAGAGGTATTACTACCACTCTAAACAACTCTGGAGTATTGTGCTCAGTTTTGGGCCCCTCATTACAGAAAAGATAAAGCCAGGTTAGTGTCAGTGCAGCGTTGGGCCACAAGGTTGGTGGCCAATTTGCAGGGGATGGGGTAATAGGTGAGACTGAGGGAACTGGATCTCTTGAGCCTGGAGAAGAGGAGACTCAGAGGGGATATGTTGGCGACATACAGGTATGTGAGGGGATGTCACAAAGAGATGGGTAGAGACCTGTTCTCCCCTGCAGAGGAAGGCAGGACACGCTTCAACGGAGCAAAGCTCAGGGAACCAAAGTTCCATTTAGATGCCAGGAAGCACTTCCTGACAGTTAGGACCCTGAGGGTGTGGAATGGGCTTCCACAAGAGGTCGTTGAGGCCCCATGAATGAGGGTGTTCAAAGACAGGCTGGACATGCACATGGTGGGCATGTCATGAGTGGAGCCAGCTGGAGCCAGGGGTCAGACTAGATGGCCCGGGGGACCTCTTCTGACTCGCTCTGTTTCTATATTTCTATGATTCTTTCAAGAATGCCTTGGGAGCCCTGTAGCATTATGTCACTCTTATATCTTCATTCAGGGAAGGTAGAGTGGCAATATATTTCCTGAAGGCATGGCAGACTCAGATAGTATTCCCTTATTTGCAAAACCAGCAATAAGTGTGAGCTACCAAATTAGGCACAATATGAGAGACAATTCCACAACTGGAGTGTCACCACCAAGAGGTCCCTTTCCTTGTGAATGATGAACTCACCTTAGCCAGAGAAAAGACATGAGCATGGCTTTACCATCTCTCAGTGTTTCATTTTACATCTCAACATCTGATGAGGTGCATAAAGGAGAAGACATTTTCTAAGGTACTTGGTCTCTAGGCTGAGTAGAGCTGTAAAGATCAATACCAGCACCTTGATTTTCCCCCAGATTTAAATTAGCAATCACTGCAATTCTTTCAATACTGGTATAATGTGCCGTGTATTGCTAGAGCCAGTTGTCTCATGTAACTGAAATTGGAGGTTGCCAAAGTGTCTTCTAGGGAGCAATGTGACATTGTGCCACACTGAAGTTAGAGAGAGAGAGAGAGATCCTCAGCAATTAAGAAAGACACAAGCATCTACTCCTCAAAGATTTCTGCAAACTTATTTCCCCTATTTTAATGGAGATACTATTCACTCCCATCTATCCTGCAAATGGCCAGAAAAGAGCTAGTTAAATGTTCAGCAAAGCTCTAGCTTTGTTCTAATTTAAACTAGTAACTAATATTCAGCCCAGCTTTACTCTTATGTATTAGGAATGCTGAAAGAATGGGAATAGTGCTATAGCCATAAGTAAAGGTAAAGGTTTCCCCTTAACATTAAAGTCCAGTCATGCCTGACTCTAGGGGGCGGTGCTCATCCATTTCCTAGCTGAGGGAGCCAGCGTTTGTCCACAGACAGTCTCTGTGGTCATGTGGCCGGCATGACTAAATACCGAGGTGCATGAAACGCTGTTTACCTTCCCACCAAAGTGGTGCCTTTTTATCTACTTGTATTTGCATGCTTTCAAACTGCAAGGTTTTCAGGAGCTGGGACAGAGCAATGAGAACTCACCCCGTTAGAGACAGTTTAAACAGGTAGGCGTATAAGTCTCCTTGAGTAAATAGGTAAATCTTTTCAGGCCTTGTATTCCAGCATTCACTGCTATCAATCTCACTTTGGGCATACAGATCAAGAGTTAGTCCGTCTTCTGTCAAATATTCAGCACAAAATTATTACTGGATAGGAAGATCATTTTGCATTCTCATGTCTAAAATTAGCTAAGGATATACAGATAGCCATACATTTTTTAAAAAATGGTGAGGCATTAAAGCAAAGCACACCAGAATGAAGAAATGCTAAGGGGAAACCATCTGAAATTTCACAAAAGGTAAGATGAAAGAAATGTAAAAATCATTCAGTCTGAAGCAAACATGGCTTCACCAACCATGCTCGCTGGCAGTGATAGGGACTGCAGGGCAATACTCCTGAAAGACACCATGTTGGGGAATGCAGGGCAAATAGCTTGAAGTGGTTGTGTTATCCTTTCCTCTACTGAATTCCATTATTTGGTGATTAAAACAAAAATGAAATAGTAAGGTTTAGATAAGATATGGTTTAGAATGTTTTGTTAGGCACCCTGCCCCCATGTTCACTCAAGCTCCAAAATGCTGGGAATACATATACATCTGTTAACCCTAAACCTAATTCTAACCCTTAACATGCATATTATTTATGTTATATAGACAATGCTTTTTTTATAACAAAAAAAATATGCCGGAACTCACGTTGCTGCCGGCAGTAAGCACTCAGCATGCGACCACACACACCAATTCCAAGCCGAGCAGCAGAGCAGTGTCCCAAGCTGAGCAGCACCCTCACTATCTCACTATCAGATAGCAGACACAAAAGCAGCCCGCAAGCACTATGTTAATGATGTTTGCTGCTGATCTGCTATGCCGTTCAAAATCACTTCATAAAATCCATTGAAAAGTCCGGTGCATTCTATGACAAAAAAAGCCCTGAATAGAAACATAGAAACAGAGCGAGTCAGAAGGGGTCTCCCGGGTCATCTAGTCTGACCTCTGGCACCAGCCGGCTCCACTCATGACATGCCCACCATGTGCATGTCCAGCCTGTCTTTGAACACCCTCACCGATGGGGCCTCAACGACCTCCCATGGAAGCCCATTCCAAACCCTCGGGGTCCTAACTGTCAGGAAGTGCTTCCTGGAATCCAAATTGAACCTTGGCTCCCTGAGCTTTGCTTCATTGGAGCGCGTCCTGCCTTCTTCTGCAGGGGAGAACAGGCCTCTCCCCATCTCCATGTGACAGCCCCTCACATACCTGTATGTTGCCAACATATCCCCTCTGAGTCTCCTCTTCTCCAAGCTGAAGAGACCCAGTTCCCTCAGTCTTGCCTCATACGACATCCCCTGCAAACCAGCCACCATCCTTGTGGCCCTACGCTGCACTGACTCCAACCTGGCTATATCCTTTCTGTAATGAGGGGCCCAAAACTGAACACAATACTCCAGTTGCGGGCGCACCAGAGTCGTGTAGAGTGGTAGTAATACCTCTCTTGATCTAGAAGCCACACTTCTGGCTATGCAACCAAGGGTGGCATTCGCCCTCTTGACCACCGCATCACACTGCTGACTCATGTTTAGCCTGTGGTCAACCAGTACCCTGAGGTCCCTTTCACAAGTGCTGCTCCACAGCCACCCGTCACCCAACCTGTACTTATGACAGCTATTCTTAAGCCCCAAGTGCAAGACCTTGCACTTATCCACATTGAACACCATCCTGTTGTCTCCTGCCCACTTCCATAGTCTGTCAAGATCCTTTTGGATCTGGTGTATCTGCTCCTCAGTTGTGGCCACTGCTCCAGTTTTAGTGTCATCTGCGAATTTGATCAGCAGACTGTTCACCCCTTCTTCCATGTCGTTAATGAAAAGATTAAACAGGATTGGCCCCAGGACAGAGCCCTGGGGGACCCCGCTTGTCACTGGCTGCCATCCCGACGATTCCCCACTAATGGTTACCTTCTGCTTTCGGTCAGTCAACCATGCCCTAATCCACCGGACAGTGCTTTGGTCTATCCCAAAACTCCTCAGTTTCTCCACCAGGATATCATGGGGCACTTTGTCAAAGGCCTTGCTGAAATCCAGGTATACCACATCCACTGCATCCCCTCCATCTACCCATCTTGAAACCTTGTCATAGTATTCCACAAGGTTCGTCTGGCAGGACCTGTTTTTGCGGAAGCCGTGTTGTGTGGCTGTCAACCTCCCTTCCCTATCTAGCATCACTAGATCGCTCTCTATTATTTATTTATTTATTTATTTAAATATTTATATGCCGCCCCTTGCAACAGCCTCGGGGCGGCTCACAATTATGAGCCTTTCCATTGTTTTTCCTACAATGGACGTAAGGCTAACCGGTCTATAATTCCCCATGTCCTTCCTACTACCCTTTTTGAAAATTGGGACATATATAGCTAGTTGGCAAGGGGCGGCATAGAAATTTTTCTAATAAATAAATAAATAAATAAATAGACATATGTGCTGTGGCTAATTCAAGTTTCACCACTACCTTGAATCTAGATGGCTGTCAGTGGCAGATTTATTTCTTTGGAACAGACACATGCAACTGAAGCTGCCATTCATTGCAAAGTACTGAAGAGATAACCAGTACCATCTACACAGAATGAGATAGCTGGAAAGCACTCTAGAATTTTTTTACAAAAACTTCTCCAGTAAGCTTATAGAGTTGGAGAGTAAAGAGATCTTTTAGCTTATTTATTCACACATCTTCTGAGTAAAAAAAATATTGTTCTTATTTTGGGGCCTGTAACTTTAGCAGCATTAGCTTCTTGTAAGTATACGGAAAATGCTAACATTTACCAAGGAACTCTGGAACATATAGTTCTTAAAAGTCCATATGTTATAGGTCAACCCATCAATGCATCATCAGCAATGGCATCAGTAACTGATAGATTAGCTCCAGATTTAAACTGGATTAACTACATTGATGTAAGAGTACTTCTTCAGCTCCTCCTTCCCATAGAACCCCTCCAGTGCCCTGAAAATGTCACCCAGAGAGTCAGAAGACCATGCTGAGTTGGATATAGGAAAGGGGGAATTATTCAAAAGTTGGATGGATGGCCTCCCACTACTTGAGCTCTTCCTCTAGCAGGAGACAGATCCTACAGCCATACAATTAAAATTGATTTCATGCTGCAGCTCATATTTTCCAACAAAACCTCATTGTCTCCCACCTTCCTAAAAGCCAGGGTGTCTTAGGGCTACTGGATGGTATAAAAATGAAATCAATAAATAAAACTGAAACTGAAACTTTAACTCTCTCCTTACCTACTCCCTCTTTTCCTCCTTCCAGATTATCACATGTACTTATAGTCAACCCCTCGCCCTCCTTCAGGATTGCCCTCCATTCAGGATTGTTGTGGGCATGCCCAATGACTGACCTTAGAAAATCTCATGAGATGAAATAAGATGAATGAGAAAGTTTTATTAAATGACAAAGCCATAATATAGTTCTTATTGTGCAAATCATGTGGTAGAGCTTCTCTGTGACCTAGCACAACATAGTTTGCTGAAAGATGCTGCACACATGGAGAAATTGGTTCATAAATTTTAGATCTAGCAAAGTCTTTGAGAAAGACAGTGCTGTGAAAGTTCTGGAGGTCATTCTTGTAAAGTCGAAGTCCTACAAACACACCATTTCCTAGCCATTCTTTTCATAATTGGCATGAGCCATCCTCAAACCAACCATTCTTATATTGTCAGGTTTCAGATCAAATCTCTAAGGTTTTTTTTTCTGAATATTAATGAGCACAAGCTACTTCTTCTCTTGTATTTCTAGTTATAATGGAAGCATGGAAAGGTGTTATGAGTAACCCTTATCATTGGGCCATAACTGTGGCCCTACAATAAAGTAAGAACCAAGAAAATACAAATTTTACTTCAAATCTTTAATCCACCATGAAGCATGGCATTGCATTCCATGATCTATTATAGTTGGACTGCTTCAGTTTTACTTTTGCTATGAGCTCATTAGATAGCCCTTAGATGTGCCACTATTTCTCAGCCTGAACCCCACATCTGCAATGTGAGTATACTAATATTGATTCACTTTACAAGGTTGAAAGCATTGCTATGATAACTGATGTAAAGTTCAGTGAAAATGTATCCCTGTACGTAAGTAGGGGAGTGTGGGGAATCTGCTTTGAGGGTAGGAATCTGGCAGATCCTCTGGGCTCAGCTCCCTGGACTCTGGTCTGCTTTTTCACAACCACAAAGTCTGACTTGGCACTGGGAGGGCTGAGCATTCATGTGGGTGCCTACCAGGAATTGAACCCCTTGCAGAAGTGGCATCCTTCTTCCAGGCACATGAGCTGTGACTTTTGTGCTGCAGGTGTTAAGGAAAAAAGTTGTAGGTTGTACAACAGGAGTTCCACAAGCATTCATGAATTTCCTCTTGTCTTTGCTTGCTTCCTAAGCCAGGACTGGGCCTAAAAAGATGTCTGATGAACAGAAGAGAGCTGGATCTTGAGCGGATCAGCACAATTCTGTGCATGAGAGCTAAATGTGGCTATGAATTCAGAAAGTTTAGCTAGAAATCAAAGGAAATTGTTTAGGGCACAATACTACACATATGAGTCAGAATAAAAACCCTACATAACCCATAAAACATGGGTTATGTAAACCCATCCTTACATAAGTAATAAACTCAAGTATGCAGAACAGTGGAACACATTGAGAGTTCCAGTTCCGGAAGGGTAGATTTACCTTGTAATTCAGAGAAATACTGCCTTTGAACTTGAAGGTTCCAGTTAGTTATCACTTGGATGGCCCAGCTGAGGCTTGTGAGCCACATGTAGCTCTTTGACTTTGATTTGCAGCTCACAGAGGGGCCAATAAAAGCCTGACACAACTTCTGATCTGAGCAGCCAAGCTGGCATGTGAAAAGAGGGGTTTGAAACTGTCCAAAACAACAGCTCTTTTGAGCAGTTGAGCTGGCGCAAACAAAAGCAAGGTATGAAGCACAAGTCTCTTGCAAGTCTCTGGTTGGTTGTGGTGCTTCAAACATGTGACTTCAACTCTGAGCCTCAGCCAATCAAGGCTCAGCCAGCAGCTGAGCTGATGGGCACAAAACCCTCCAGGAAAAGACACTCAAATCTCCTGCTGTGAGTACCAATCACAGCAGCACTTCAATCATCTCACTTCCACACAAGAGCCCTGCCTTGAAACATAGACCATATAAACAGAGTGAGTCAGAAGGGCCCTCCTGAGTCATCCAGTCTGACACCCGTCTCCACTTATAACAAAGCACTTCAGTTTGTTTTGAAGTGTCTGTTGAAGTCTTTTGAAGGAGGACTGCAGTGTCAAACTGATAGAATTACGGGAGGACCTGGGTCTAAAGATGATCCATAAATCCTAGTCTATAATTGAGTTCTGGAAGCAAGTTCTAGAAATGAAATATCCTGGACTGAAGAAGTGTGTGACTCACCTCAATTTTTTGCACAACATCGTGCTGTGAATCACTGTACTTTGTAATGAAGTTTCTGAAGTCAAAGCATTTGTGCAATCCTTACAAGTCAACACCTAACAGGGCTAATTTGTACAGCCTTGACAATGTATCAGCTGGATTTTCAATGACTCACAGTCAAGTTAGAGACTTACAGGACCTCTACAAGCAGTAACTAGCCTGATAATTGTAGCAATGTCTGTTCATTCATTTTTTTTTCCATATCTTGCTGCTTTCAAACAACTGACATTTACCAATATGGTTCTTCTGTTGAGCAAGTCTGGCCACCCCTGAGTGATCATGACTAAACTGAATCATTAATTTTATTAATCCTTTTTAAAAGACACCCATGATAGTATCCATCATCACATCTTGTGGTAGTAATTGCATAAGTTAACCTCTGCTCTGGTGCAAAATTTGTTCTCATTCACAGTACTGAAAAGTGACTAAATGCAGTCCTAATTTTCTTACAAGTAATTGCCATGAGGCAGTATAGAGTTAGAGGGATTTCAGTTAACAGGCAAGAATTTGAGGAAGCTTCTTCATAATATAACAGTGAACTTGAAGGAGGAGGAGGAGGTAATCACTAATTCCATTAAGAGAAAAGGTAATCACTAATTATCTAAAAAGAAAAGTAAAAGTAAAAGAAAAGTAAAACAAACTCTGATTTATTTTCACCATTCTATTTGCATCTCTACATAAATTGCTTTGTTGGAATCAAGTCTGTGCCAGTATTGCTTGCTGGAAAAAAGTGTCAATTTGATTTCTGTAACATGACCGACATTCCATTTACAGCTTGTGTCATCAGCAAGAGATAATTCTTGTGGGATTTACATGTCCTTCTCTTGGCAAGCCATCAAAATTGCATCCATTCTCAAGGAGCCACTTAAAAAGCTTCTCAGGAAATGATTTATATGCACATAGGAATAATCCACAACTTATCTCCCAAAATCTTAAAATGAGGCTTCACCTTCTGCTTTTATGAGCCATTTTAAGGATGCTGATAAAATTTATGGGTTTTGTTCTCTTTTTTTTAAGGAATTTTCAAGGGAGCACAATGCAAAAGCTTCAAAGCACTTGAATATATAAAATGTTGTAGCTGCTCCCTTGGATTTCCTGACACTCTTTCTATGAAAGTCAAAACTTTTCAGTTGAAGTCTCATTTTTCTTTCGACTTTTACAAATATGGCCTTGAATGCGGGTTATAAGAGGAGGTCCACAGGAATTTTAAAGGGGCTGTAAACTTATGACATTTCTAGTTAGTCAGTAATTCCATTTGTAGGAGGCATAATATATCTCTTGCAGAGGAGAGCAGCCAACAATAACATCATAAATTAGATATGACCCTGTTGCTAATCTGGCCCGGTCAGTATTCGAACTACAGTCACTACAAGTGTTGCCACAATAATGTTGGGGGGGGGGGGGAAATCAAAAAACGAATCAATATCATACTTCCATGCACAATGTTTTGTCCATAAAGCAGTTTTTGAGTGGAAAAAACATTCCTGTCCTCGATCATCCTCCTTATTCACCCAATTTAGCTCCCTGTGATTTTTACTTGTTCCTGAAAATCAAAAGTGACCTGAAGGGAACATGTTTTGCATCAATAGATGAAGTGAGGACAAAAACGACAAGCCTGTTGAAGAGCCTCATGCAAGAAGACTTCCAGCACTGTTTCAATCAATGGAAAATACGTATAGAGTGGTGTAGAGATCGGGAGGGGGAATATATAGAAGGTGACAATGTTCAGAATGCTGTAATTCCTCAATAATTTTTTTATTACTAATCCAGTTATTTTTGTGTCACATCTCATATACTTGAATCCCAATCCATAGTGACAGTAGAAGCATTCCATGGATGTTGGACAGTGGGAAACAATTTTCCCTGTTTTCATCATGTCATTTCCACAGGGCAGGAGTACAGTGCTGGTCCCTTCCCTAGATACCCACAGATGGACATTGACATTTGACCTATCACATTACACATTTGAGTGGCTGTTTCCACATTATTCAGATCAAGAGTTCTAATCCTCCTGTATGCGGACCCCATGTAGACTTTACCAGTTCAGACATCTGTGTCAAGGCATAGATGTCAATTAGTGGACTCAGCACCAACGATGTAGCTGGCAGCACCCCTCACACTGTGGGAATCATATGGTTCACACCATTGAGGAACGTAGTCATTTGTTTGCTTTAATAGCTAAGCAACTGTCAATTATTTATTTACTTACCCTAATTTAATAAACTGCATCTGTTGCTGCCTCTGTTCCTGGACTTGAGAATGACATTCCACATGCACTGTCTCATCTTCAAATGAAATTCTTCTTTCTTGAATGCAGAGGCCCAGTCAGAGGATACCTCCCAAGGTTTTGTCTTGTGTGAAAGGCTCACTGGGCCATTGCATTAGCAGCAGCAGCTAACACATAAGCAGGCACAATGGACAGGGCAGGAATTTCAATAGTTCATGTCTGTCTCAGTAGGTTCTAGGGTAGTAAAATTGCTATCTTGGCCCACCAAGGTTGTCCACTAATGGCCTAAATCCAGCAAAAGCTTGAAATCTACAGAATTCAAGAATTTTTTGATATCTATCTATATTATTTTGCTAGATAACAAATTTGATGAGGATCTATGTCTTTTTTCATGCTATAATTTCAAACTTCCTTGAAACTGTTGTTTTCTTTGGGGTTGGGGACAATTTTGCCCCATTTCTATGTAAATATTTATTGTCAGAGATTAATGCTATTGCTGTAATTCACAACTGAAATTGAAAAATGATTGACAACTTAATGCAGTGCTAAGAATAGCTTAGATGTGGTTTTTGTCTGACAGCTCTGGGTCCTCCAAGTTATCATGAAAAAGTGAGTGATGTTAAAAATCCTGAATTTCTAGTGATTTTTTTAAAGATAAAGCACCTATCACTGTGATCATCAGTCTCTTCGTAATCAACCAACCAATTATTCTCTACAATAGAGGGATTAGCATTCAGTCTTCTTCTCCTATATTATAGGTGTATGTTTATCCCATATCCCAGCAAGATGTCAGGCTTCTGCTTTCCTGAAAGATCTGTAGCATTTCTATATGCTCATAGAGATGGTGGGATTATACTCAAAAGCATAGTAACCTCATTTGATCTCCTTTTTTCTAGTGCCAAATTTTCTTGAAGATCAAGAGCATCACTTGGACACTCAAGTAGATCTGAGTGGAGTCTAGAGGAGTCAGAGTTAGCACTTCACAAGTCAGGGAAGAGCTTGGGTGGCCTGTCTTATACAAATCCAGACTCATCTGCCCACCCCAATTTCCACTGAGACATGGAATTTTCCTTTGATGTTTTGGTAGGAACTGAGCATAAAGTATCCATACGCAAGTGCATACAGAAAGCAAGGCTTCTGTTTGTTACTAAGTGCTGGTTCTTAGTTGGGACAGAATATGGAAAGAAAGTGTAGGAAACTGTGAAGAAGAGTATGAAGGCTACAACCTTCTCCAATGGGTTGTCCCCCTCCCCCCGTAGCTGTTACTCAGAGATACATCTGCATCTGGTTTTACCTCTCTTGGCTAATAATCAAAAATGTAAGCACTGTAAGCATCCCAATTATAGGAATTAGAAAGACAGGTTTTTTTCTATGGAAGCATAATTTCTCATTATGTCACTCTATGAAGCTCTGAAAGAAAAGAAAATACACTTTCTTAAAGAAGGGGAAAATCTATTTAAAAAAATAGAAAAAATGTTCATTTTAGTGAGCTTTGCATAGCTGGAATTCAACAAAATGTGGGACTTTGCTAAGCCTTCTAAAGTAAGAGACACTATATCTTTTTTCATCCATGATACATAAACATGCATTTCCTCTCTTCAGTTTTTCAATGGAGAATTGAGGAGTGGGGGGAGCTGGGAGAAAAAGATGTTGCTGCAAGATGGAAGTCAAGTTCAGGTGAAATTTCTTCCCAAAATCTCCAAAGAAATTCCAAGGAAGCCCAAAGAACTGTGAACTCAACTTGGGATGCAATGCCTGTGTATCCCTACTTGTGATCCCAGCAACTTTATGACTGCATGGATTGTATTGGTTGAAGAGTTTCCTAGACTAGATAATACTTGCAGCAGAGTCTGCATCATGACCAACACAATCTTGCTCCCCTCCTGGGATTTTTAAAGGAATTTGCTTAACATCCACCCTGAAGAATAGTCCTCTTGAATATGGAGGCTTGCACACTGTTTTGTGATATTGGAGTGGTGTGTGTGCCTTGGTCCTAATAAAGATACTGTTTTAATGTTCCCATATCGATTTTTGTAATGGACCAATGAAACTCCTTTTTTAAAACTACTAATACATTCCTGCTAAGTGAAGTATTGATTTTTCAGGCTATTTATTCTAGGAGCTGACTACTTTTCTTCAGCATATTACCAACAAATCTCATCTTCCCTTCCAAGATGCCTCTCTCCAGACTAGTCCCTGTAAAGGGTCTTTCCCACTTCCTTTCCCAATTCCTTTCTGGTTGCCTAGCAACTTCCCTACCTTGTTTTTTGCATCCACATACAATTCTGTTGCCATTTTTATCCTTACATGTAATGCTAAACTAAGAAGGATTTCTAAAATGTTAACTCTTTAGTTACTGGGGAAATTCTGTGATGATGTTTTACAAGGTATTTGTGATAGATGTTCTCATGCCTCCCTGTGACCTCCTCTCTCCTCCTCACAACAGACTATGCAATTAATCAAAGGGATGTTTAAAGACATTTATCCCTGATCCAGGCTATTTTTTTCCCTGAGGAGAGATAAAAAGGAGTTGAGGAAATTGGCTTATAATAGAATAAATATAGGTTTTTAATGTATACAAATGTGTTTGTATTTTTATGCTGTAAGCTGCCCTGAGGCTTTGTTGCGATGGGGTGGCATATAAATGTTTTAATAAATAAATAAATAAATAAAGCACCAGCCAGGCAAAGTTTTGGAAAATGAGTAATGATACATAATAAGAAGCCCACTTGTTCATTAAGTAGGATTTGCAAAGAGACATTTAAATAGCATTTCGAATTGTAAATGTGTCATGGAGATGAAAGTTTCCAGAAAAATAATTCCTGTCTTCAGGTTAATTTTCATAGGTTCATGTTCTCAACTAGCTACTTTGTCATCTCTTCATACTGGCTTTCTTTCTTCTCTATGATATATCATCACTGAATCAGAGATAATATACCATATGTTAATTCTGTGTGTTCTCAGTCACTTGTGCTGACATACATGTGTACCCAAATGAGACATTGTTTTAGAATCTTGAACTCAGAGTCTCTATGTCCAATGGTTTACATCACTTTGCACACTTAAGACCAAAGGAAAATTAGCAATAAGATGTTGTCCGAAGCTTGCACTTGAAGCATACTTAGTTTTTTACAGAATACAAAGAGAGTGATGAACATGCAAATTTGATACAGAATGACTCTGGTTGGAAAAGCAGTATTCAGTTTGGATCATCAGCTTATATGATGAACACTCCAGAGAACGAAAAGAAAAGTAGAGTGCTAAACAAAGCAGATAAAAATTATATGTATACTGACACTGGTTGTGGTGAGGCACAGCATGGTTGAGGGACACACTGAAGGCCTAATTGCAGCAGGAAAACTTGATATATAGGTAGGAAGATCAAGATTAAGGCAGAGGAGAGAGTAAATGGTCTGGGTAGAGCCTGGTTGGAAGGAGGGCTTGTTTACCAGCTGAAACACCTGATCAAGATTGTATGTCTCCCTGTATGCTAGAGCCAGGGGTCAGACTAGATGGCCCAGGAGACCCCTTCTGACTCGCTCTATTTCTCTGTTTCTTCACCCTTCCCATTCCCTGGCAGAGGCATGAGCCTTTGGTGTGAGCCCAAAGGCAAAAACCAAAGGACAAGATTCTGTTGTTCTAAGCCTATGCTATTGTTGGGGAGAGCATGCCAGGCAATGGGATCTTTGCTAGTGGAGATAAACATTTTTTATTATCTGTCTCCAGAGCCTTGTCTGCCTGCATAGAGAAAGCTCAATGAAAACAGGGCTGGGCATCTCAAAGTTCAATAAACTCAACAGTCAGCAATAAAAATGGACAGCAGCTTGGAGAATGAAGGAACTTGTGGACAATGAAATTATCTAGCACCAGGTTTTTGTTAATGGTTGCAATGAGGGTTTCTATGATCTTTCTATTGTATACTGTTATTTTAAATTTAAAAGTCTACCTTATACTGAGGGCACAAGAAATGGCAGCAGGTTGGGACATATATCTGAAATATTTTATAACACACAAAACATAACTTTTTTGGACATAAACAGTCTGTGGGATTCAAGATAACAGATCAAGAGCATCATTGAGACTATCATCAAGAATAACAGGAGGAACTGCTACTTTTGATTCTGGAGAATGGTCATGGCAGGCCAGTCTTCAGTGGAATAACATCCATCATTGTGGTGCAACATCAATCAGTAACACATGGCTTGTATCTGCAGCTCATTGCTTTAGAGGGTAGGTTCCCAATTAGGTAAGATAGGAATATTTTGACCAGTATATCATGTGACATTAAGTAAAGTATAAGGTTAATCATGAGAGACACTTTGAAGACATAGAGAGAACTCTTACTGTTCCCTACTTCTACTTTGACTAGAAGCATGTTTCCAAGGTTTCAGGCAGTGGTCCTTCCTATCACCTGTTTGTTAACCCTTTTTCCAACTTAATAGTACATATTAACTTATCATTGTGAGGAGGCAGAGGGGCTCACCCCTTTTCCTGGGGCCTTCCACAGGGCCAGGCCAAAGACAACAGGGCGAGGCTGGGAATCCATGTGGGGAGAGCAACTTGCAAAGAGGCAGTGGCCAGGGGATACGAGCGAGCACGCAGCTATACTGGACTGCAGACTGAGGCAGGAACAGCTGAGTTGGGTGGAGTGGTTTGCAAGGAGGGAAGATAAAGAGGAGGCAGAGGAAGGAGGGGGGGAGGAGAGAGAGACAGTGAGAGAGCAAAGAGCCCTGAAATGCACGTGTGTTTGAAGAAGAGCTGGTGCAGCTGCCGCTGGCAGGCACGCCAGGGCAAACTGCCAGCAGAGACTGGGGAGCGCTACTGCCAGGACGGCGCAGTTTATTGCCATAATGACAGGAGGGAAGGGAGCTGGAGCAGGCAAGGGCCAAGGCGCTGCAGGAAGTGAATGGTGGAAGTGTAACAGAAGAATAAAGGCCTAGTGAGTGCACCATCTTTCTTGTGTTGCTCTTCATGGAGAAGCCAGGAAATGGGGTCTTTGCCCTGCAGCCCCCTCCTGAGGCAGTCACAATCATTAACCACTACATTCCAGATTTCTTTATACCATTCCCATAAAGTACTAACAATGAAATTTCAGAGTCTGCTTCAATATCTAGATTCAATATTTTTCTAATTTCCTTAAAACCCTTTTCCAGATTTTCCCAATATTTTTACATATTGAAATACATACCCACTTTTTGACCATGGCTCCAACACATACTGAAGTAATCTATATAATATATTTTCATCACTGTCGGGTACCAGTTTCATATTACAAGGTAAGACACAAAAATAACCAGATTGCGCTTAGGGCTTTCCTGGAAAATTGTCTGGAGGTCAGCTAGACATACATCATAGAACTATATCTCGTCAGTTTATCATTAATTACCATATTCCATATTTCATTATACCATCCATGCCTTTGCAAAACCCAATTCTGTTTTCATGTAAGGTGTTTTTGAGTGGAAAAACATTCCTGTCCTCGATCATCCTCCTTATTCACCCAATTTAGCTCCCTGTGATTTTTACTTGTTCCTGAAAATCAAAAGTGACCTGAAGGGAACATGTTTTGCATCAATAGATGAAGTGAGGACAAAAACAACAAGCCTGTTGAAGAGCCTCATGCAAGAAGACTTCCAGCACTGTTTCAATCAATGGAAAACATGTATGGAGTGGTGTAGAGATTGGAAGAGGGAGTATATAGAAGGTGACAATGTTCAGAATGCTGTAATTCCTCAATAAATATTTTTTATTACTAATCCAGTTATTTTTGTGTCACACCTCATATTTTGTAAAAATATTTGTAAAAAGAAAAAAATTTCCTTCATTCTAATTGTATTAGTATTCAGCATTTTAGTATTCTCATATTTTCCCCATTCTTCCTTACTGATATCCCTCTCTAAATCTATTCCCCATGAAACTCATATTGATCCTCCATATCTAATAAAATCTTATGGATCTCACTAACTATCCCTCATTTGCTTGATATCTTGTTTTTTCCCCATATAAAACAATCTCTTCAAATTTAGTGAAGTCTCTACATTGTCAATATACACTGGATCATGTTGAAAGCAAGGGAGTTCCAGAAAAACATCTACTTCTGCTTCATTGCCTTTGATTGTGTGGAACACACCAAATGTGGCAAGACCATCTTATTAGTCTCTTGAGAAACCTATATGTGAGTCAAGAAATATCAACAACCTCAGATATGCAGATGATACCACTCTCATGGCAGAAAGTGAAGAGGAACTAAAGAGCCTCTTGATGCGGGTGAAGGAGGAGAGTGCAAAAGTTGGTTTGAAACTCAACATTAAGAAAACTAAGATCATGGCATCCGGTCCTCTCACTTCCTGGCAAATAGATGGGGAAGAAATGGAGGTAGTGACAGATTTTATTTTCCTGGGCTCCAAGATCACTGCAGTCTGGGACTACAGCCAAGAAATTAAAAGATGCTTGCTCCTGGGGAGGAAACCTATGGCAAATCTAGACAGCATACTGAAAAGCAGAGACATCACCCTGCCAACAAAAGTGCGTATAGTCAAGGCTATGGTTTTCCCAGTTGCAATGTATGGCTGTGAAAGCTGGACCATAAGGAAGGCTGAGCACCAAAGGATTGAGGCCTTTGAATTGTGGTGCTGGAGGAGACTCCTGCGAGTCCCTTGGACTGCAAGGCGATCAAACCAGTCAGTCCTAGAGGAGATCAACCCTGACTGCTCTTTAGAAGGCCAGATAATGAAGATGAAACTCAAATACTTTGGCCACCTAATGAGAAGGAAGGACTCCCTGGAGAAGAGTCTAATGCTGGGAACAATAGATGGCAAAAGAAGAAGGGGACGGCAGAGGATGAGGTGGCTAGATGGAGTCACTGAAGCAGTTGGTGTGAGCTTAAGTGGACTCTGGGGCATGATGGAGGACAGGAAGGCCTGGAGGAATGTTGTCCATGGGGTCACGATGGGTCGGACACAACTTCATGACTAACAACATCTACATTTGCCACTTTTCTCCACCCATTTTTAGTCCATTGCTCTAATTGCATAGCAGTAAACTAGGTAATATTTTTTTTCCTAAAACCACATTTATCCTCTCCTTTATATTTGTCCCACATGAAACTTTTGTCACTACCCTCTCTATCATTAATTTACCATATTTCTTTAAATTCTTTCTCCATTTATATATTATATATTTATGTTGTAAAAAACCTATATCCATCCTACATCTTCTAACTTCTTCATAATCACATTTATTTTTAAAATCCATATTTATTAATGCCTGATCAGTAATTTTATCAAGCATATATCTGAGTTATACACTATGGAGATAAGTCCTTTGACACAAATATATAATCAATCCTGGTGTAGGATTTATGAACCAATGAGGAAAAAGTTACTCATCTTATCTCCTTTTATCTCTTTCCATATATCTTTCAAATCAGTATTATTTATCTTTTTATTCAATACTTTAATGCTGTGCCCCTTTTCTTCTTTAGTAGGATTTAATCTATCCTTCATTTCATCCATTACCATATTGAAGCCTCCTGCCATTATAACAAACCCTTTCCTAATCCTTTCCTAACTCATCATACCTGGTTTTTAGAAATTGTGTCTGTTCAACATTTGGTGAAGAAATATTAACTAATGTATAGTCTTCTATCATTTTACCTTGTAGTATCAGAAATCTGCCTCTCAAATCTTTCTTTGGTTTTTTTTTTTTTAAATTTTAATTTCAGCTTTCTTAGATATAATAATTGCCACTCCTCTGGACTTCAAATTCCCATAAACTTTTCATAAAAGTCTGACCATGAACATCTTAGCTCAATAACCCCTCCTTCTCCTTGCAGGTACACAATAGCTAATCTGTCCTTGTTTATCATTGCTTCAGTTCTTTTTCTTTGTATTATATTCTCCAGATCTTTAATGTTGAAAAATAATATTCTCATTATTTTAGGCATAACAATTTAATACTATATAGCTCTTCTTCTCCTTCATGGATCACTGCCTTGTTGTGGTGAAGGCGCTTGCGTAGCTCAACGAAGCTATGAGCTATGCCACGCAGGGCCACCCAAGACGGACAGGTCATAGCAGAGACCTCTGACAAAACGTGATCCACTGAAGAAGGAAATGGCAACCCACTCCAGTATCTTTGCCATGAAAACCCCATGGACAGTACCAAAAGGCAAAAAGATATGACACCGGAAGATGAGCGCCTCAGGTCGGAAGGTGCCCAATATGCTACTGGGGAAGAGTACTAGTACTAGTAGGGCTAGTACTAGCAGTGCCAGAAAGAATGAAGCAACTGGGTCAAAGCCAAAAGGACACTCAGTTGCTGATGTATCTGGTGGTAAAAGGAGAGTCCGATGCTGCAAAGATCTATACTCCATAGGAACCTGGAATGTAAGGTCCATGAATCAAGGCAAGCTGGATGTGGTCAAACAAGAGATGGCAAGACTGAACATCGACATCTTAGGAATCAGTGAACTAAAATGGACAGGCATGGGTGAATTTAATTCAGATGACCATCAGGTATACTACTGCGGGCAAGAATCCCTCAGAAGAAATGGAGTAGCCTTCCTAGTCAATAAAACATAGAAACATAGAAACATAGAAACAGAGCGAGTCAGAAGGGGCCTCCCGGGCCATCTAGTCTGACCTCCGGCACCAGGCGGCTCCGCTCATGACATGCCCACCATGTGCATGTCCAGCCTATCTTTGAACACCCTCACCGATGGGGCCTCAACGACCTCCCGTGGAAGCCCATTCCACGCCCTCGGGGTCCTAAGTGTCAGGAAGTGCTTCCTGGCATCCAAATTGAACCTTGGCTCCCTGAGCTTTGCTCCATTGGAGCGCGTCCTGCCTTCCTCTGCAGGGGAGAACAGGTCTCTCCCCATCTCCATGTGACACCCCCTCACATACCTGTATGTTGCCAACATGTCCCCTCTGAGCCGCCTCTTCTCCAAGCTGAAGAGACCCTGTTCCCTCAGTCTTGCCTCATACGGCATCCCCTGCAAACCAGCCACCATCCTTGTGGCCCTACGCTGCACTGACTCCAACCTGGCTATATCCTTTCTGTAATGAGGGGCCCAAAACTGAACACAATACTCCAGTTGCGGCCGCACCAGAGTCGTGTAGAGTGGTAGTAATACCTCTCTTGATCTAGAAGCCACACTTCTGGCTATGCAACCAAGGGTGGCATTCGCCCTCTTAACCACCGCATCACACTGCTGACTCATGTTTAGCCTGCGGTCAACCAGTACCCCGAGGTCCCTTTCACAAGTGCTGCTCTCCAGCCACTTGTCACCCAACCTGTACTTATGACAGCTATTCTTATGCCCCAAGTGCAAGACCTTGCACTTATCCACATTGAACGCCATCCTGTTGTCTCCTGCCCACTTCGATAGTCTGCCCAGATCCTTTTGGATCTGGTGTATCTGCTCCTCAGTTTGTCCACTGCTCCAGTTTTAGTGTCGTCTGCGAATTTGATCAGCAGACTGTTCACCCCTTCTTCCATGTCGTTAATGAAAAGATTAAACAGGATCGGCCCCAGGACAGAGCCCTGGGGGACCCTGCTTGTCACTGGCTGTCATCCCGACGATTCCCCGCTAATGGTTACCTTCTGCTTTCGGTCAGGCAACCATGCCCTAATCCACCGGACAGTGCTTTGGTCTATCCCAAAACTCCTCAGTTTCTCCACCAGGATATCATGGGGCACTTTGTCGAAGGCCTTGCTGAAATCCAGGTATACCACATCCACTGCATCCCCTCCATCTAGCCATCTTGAAACCTTGTCATAGAATGCCACAAGGTTTGTCTGGCAGGACCTGTTTCTGCGGATGCCATGTTGTGTGGCTGTCAGCCTCCCTTCCCTATCTAGCATCACTAGATCTCTCTCTATTATGAGCCTTTCCATTGTTTTTCCTACAATGGACGTAAGGCTAATCGGTCTATAATTCCCCATGTCCTTCCTACTACCCTTTTTGAAAAAGGGGACCACCGATGCCACCCTCCAGTCCTCTGGAACTTCACCCGTTCTCCACGAGGCCTCAAAAATGGAGGCCAGCGGGCATTAGAGAACCCCTGCCAACTCTCTAAGTACTCTCGGGTGTAACCCGTCAGGGCCTGGCGTCTTTGTAATGTCCAATGCCCTGAGGAGCCCCTCGACTTCAAGGGGGGTGACTCTAATTTCTGCCCCTAAGTCCCCAGCCTCATCTAATCTCCTATACGGATATCCCCCCGTCCTGCTTTGGGGAGAACCCAGAGGCAAAATAGTCATTTAGCATCTGTGCCTGTTCCCTCATGTCAGTCACTGGATCTCCTTCCTCCTTATTTAGTGGTCCCACCACTTGTCTCCCCTTCCTTTTCCTATTTACATGCTGAAAGAAGCCCTTTTTGTTGCTCTTGATATTCTTGGCAAGTCTCAGCTCATGATCAGCCTTAGCCTTGCGAAGAATCCTTCTGCAACGGGCCTCCTCCTCCCGGTATACCCTTTTGTCTATTTCCCCCAGTACCCATTTCCTATGGAGGCTCCTCTTTCGTCTAATCCCCCTAACCACCTCCTTTCGCATCCATGGCGGCACTCTCCTCCACCTCCCCACCTTACTGACTAGAGGTATTGTCAGGGCTTGTGCCTGCAAAACCTCCCTTTTGAGTGCCATCCACCCCTCCTCAACTTGCTTACCTTCCAGTAACCTATCCCAGGAGACTTTCCCCAGCCTGGCCTTCAGTTGGCCAAAGTTGGCCCTCTTGAAGTCCCAGCTTCTAGTGCTCACCCTGCTGCACGGCCCCAGTCCCCTGATCTCAAAGCAAAGGATGGAGTGATCACTCGCATCCAGAGCTCCCCTAATTTGTACTTCATCTATCAGCTCCTCCCTATTGGTCAAGACCAAGTCCAGGATGTTTCCCCCCCTCGTCGCCTCTCGGACCCTCTGTGTGAAAAACCCACCCTCTAGAGCTTCTAGGAAGTGACGTGACCTGGCTGTCACTGCCGAGTGAGTCTCCCAAGTAATATCCGGGAGATTGAAATCCCCCATAATTACTGTGTCTCTCCCCCGAGATATCCTTAGAATCTGGCCTGTCAGGACATCATCCAGGGTCTCAAGTTGACCTGGAGGGCGATAACATACCCCCACTGTCATGTCTCTTTCCCTGTCAAAACCCCTAAGTTTCACCCAGACTGCCTCTATTGAATCCCCATCTGTGCTGCACTCTATCTCACTGCATCCTATCCCTTCCCTGACATATAAAGCCACACCCCCACCTCTCTTTCCCTTCCTGTCCTTTCTAAAAAGGTGATACCCTTCTGTGTTTACATTCCAGACTTGCCTTTCATCCCACCAAGTTTCTGTGATTCCCACCAGATCATATCCTCCTATTCCCAGGAGAGCTTCAAGCTCTTCCTGCTTATTACCCATGCTCCTAGCATTGGTGTACATACACCTCAACTCCTTCCCACCGCTTCCTTTCTTTGGAGTGCCCAGCATCCTCCTTCCTCCCATCCTCCCTGGTACCTGGCCCCTCTCTGTAGAAGTCCTGTCAGTCCCTGCAGTATCTCTAAAACCCTGCTCCCAGAGCCCCGATCCTCCCTGCACACTTGTCCAGTGCAGACATGTTACTGGGGGGCCTGAACCCACCCCCCACTGGCTCAGTTTAAAGTCTTCCGGATGAAGCTCGCTAGAGCATCTCCAAAGGACCTTTTCCCCATCCTCGTGAGGTGTAACCCATCCCTTGCCAGAAGTCCATTGGCAAGAAAACGAGTGCCGTGGTCGAGGAATCCGAAGCGTTCCTTCTGGCACCACACCCTAAGCCAGTCGTTCACCTCAGAGGCCCTGCTGTCCCTTCCTGTCCCAAATCCCCGGACGGGTAAGATTGACGAGAAGGCCACTTGGGCCTTCAGCTCCCTGAGTTTCTTCCCCAAGGCCGAAAAGTCCCTGGTGATCCCGACCACCCCCTGCCTGGCCACGTCGTTTGTGCCCACATGGATCACCAGGAGTGGCTGGTGACCCCCGGAGCGAACAAGACGCTCCACTCTGTCCTTCACGTGCCGGATGCGTGCGCCCGGCAGGCAGCAAACCTCCCTTGTCTGAAGGCTGGGGCGGCACACCGCCGCCTCAGTGCCCCTCAGCAGGGAGTCCCCAACAACTATCACCCGCCGCCGTACCTTCTCGGTGCTGGTGGGCAGCCGTGCCCTGGTCCTCGCCTCTCCTGCAGTGCCTCCCTTGCCTCCTGATGTCCCAGGCTGGGGGTCCTGCTGGTCCCCTGAGGCCTCCTCAGCCCCAGCCTCCCCAAGTGGAGAGAACCTGTTTCCCAGCTCCAGATTGGTGCCAGGAGAAGGAGGAGGCCGTGCTGGCCGCCTCCTCCTGTGGGTGACATACCTCCATGTCTCCGCAGCTGCTCCTCCCGTGGTCTCTCCCTCAGCCCTCTGTCGAGAGGGGGGCTGCTGCGGGGGGGCCTGCAGAGCTCTCTCGGCCCTCAGGCACCTCACCTCCTCCTCTAGCAGGGTCACCATCTTGCACCGAGGGCAAGTGTATCCCTGCCTCTCCTGGGGGAGAAGGGCGAACATGTTGCAGCTCTCGCAGCGGACAGCAACACCTGTGACTCCTGCCAAGGCCATCTCCTGGTCTGCCATCTGTAACTCTTCCGAGACCTTACCTTGGTCCCCTGTCTTGTTAGTTCTGCAGTTCCTCTCACTCGCCCAGTTCTCCCAGGCAAAAACCCCACTTGCACACACACACAAGGAGAAAATAAACTTAAATTTAAATTGGAAGAAAAAAAACAAAGCACAACAAAGCAAAGCAAAGTGCAAACAAAACAAAAACAAAACAAAAACACACAAACAAAACAAAAAATCAAACAAAAAATCAAACAAACAACCGCTGTGTCTCAGGGAAGGGAGTTCCTGGACCGTCCGGACCGCAGCTCAGGGACGCAGACAAGGGACGATGCCCAAGTTGGGCCTCCACAGTCCCTCAGGCCAGTGGCCCTGCCCCCTGCTTCCTCCTGGCTGCTCTAGTTTTCTGGCCCTGCCCCCTCCCTCTCTGCTGCTCCTGCACCTCTGCTCCCACCTGCCCAGCTCCTACCTTGCCTGTGCCAGTCGCCTGGCCACTCAGCGCTCTCTCCCAGCCTGTGCCTCTGCCGCTCTGCTGCTCTGCCAAGAGGCCAGAGCTAAAAGGGCTTGCAGTGGCTGAGCTTGGCCTTATCAGTCCCTCAGACCAGTGGCCCTGCCCCCTGCTTCCTCCTGGCTGCTCTAGCTCTCTGGCCCTGCCCCCTCCCTCTCTGCTGCTCCTGGACCTCTGCTCCCACCTGCCCAGCTCCAACCTTGCCTGTGCCAGTCCCCTGGCCACTCAGCGCTCTCTCCCAGCCTGTGCCTCTGCTGCTCATAAAAGAGTAGGAAAAGCAGTACTGGGGTACAATCACCAAAATGACAGAATGATCTCAGTTCGAATCCAAGGCAAACCATTCAACATCACAATAGTCCAAGTCTATGCCCCAACCACTGTTGCTGAAGAGGCTGAAGTTGACCAGTTCTATGAAGGCCTACAACACCTTCTAGAATTAACACCAAAAAATGATGTCCTTATCATCATGGGGGATTGGAATGCTAAAGTAGGAAGCCAAAAGATAACCAGAATAACAGGCAAGTTTGGACTTGGAATACAAAATGAAGTAGGGCACAAGCTGGTGGAATTTTGTCAAGAGAATACAATGGTCATAGCAAACACTCTTTTGCAACAACTCAAGAGACGACACTACACATGGACATCACCAGATGGTCAACACAGAAATCAGATTGACTATGTGCTCTGCAGCCAAAGATGGAGAAGGTCTATACAGTCAGTAAAAACTAGACCAGGAGCTGACTGTGGCTCCGATCATGAGCTTCTGGTGGCAAAATTTAGGCTTAAGTTGAAGAAAGTAGGGAAAAGCACTAGGCCACTCAGGTATGACCTGAATCATATCCCTGATGAATATACAGTGAAGGTGACAAATGGATTTAAGGAATTAGATCTGATAGACAGAGTGCCTGAAGAACTATGAACGGAGGTTTGCAACATTGTACAAGAGGCAGCAACTAAAACCATCCCAAAGAAAAAGAAATGCAAGAAAGCAAAATGGCTGTCTGAGGAAGCTTTACAAATAGCTGGGGAAAGAAGGGAAGCAGAAGGCAAGGGAGAAAGAGAAAGATATAAACAATTGAATGCAGAATTCCACAGAACAGCTAGAAGAGATAAGAATGCCTTCCTAAATGAACAGTGCAAAGAAATAGAAGAAAACAATAGAATAGGGAGGACCAGAGATCTCTTCAAGAAAATTAGAGATATGAAGGGAACATTTCATGCAAAGACGGGCATGATAAAGGACCAAAATGGCAGGGACCTAACAGAGGTAGAAGACATTAAGAAGAGGTGGTAAGATTACACAGAACAACTATACAAGAAAGAGCTTAACATCCCTGATAACCACGATGGGGTGGTCACTGACCTCGAGCCAGACATCCTGGAATGTGCAGTCAAATGGGCCTTAGGAAGTCTGAGCAACAACAAAGCTAGTGGAGGTGACAGCATTCCAGCTGAGCTATTCAAAATCCTGAAAGACGATGCAGTTAAAGTGCTACACTCAATATGCCAGCAAATTTGGAAAACTCAACAGTGGCCACAGGATTGGAAAAGGTCAGTTTACATTCCGATCCCAAAGAAGGGCAATGCCAAAGAATGTTCAAACTACCGTACCATTGCACTCATTCCACTTGCTAGCAAAGTGATGTTCAAAATCCTACAAGTTAGGCTCCAGCAGTATGTGGACCGAGAACTTCCAGAAGTACAGGCAGGATTTCGAAGAGGGAGAGGAACTAGAGATCAAATTGCCAACATACGCTGGATCATGGAGAAAGCTAGGGAGTTCCAGAAAAACATCTATTTCTGCTTCATTGACTATGCTAAAGCCTTTGATTGTGTGGATCACAACAAATTGTAGCAAATTCTTAAAGAGATGGGAGTTCCAGGCCATCTTATTTGTCTCTTGAGAAACCTATATGCAGTTCAAGAAGCAACAGTGAGAATTGGGCACGGAACCACTGTTTGTTTCAAAATTGAGAAAGGAGTTCAGCAAGGCTGTATATTGTCGCCCTGCCTAGTTAACTTATATGCAGAGCACATCATGAGAAAGGCAGGGCTAGATGAATCACCAGTTGGAATCAAGATTACTGGGAGAAATATCAACAACCTCAGATATGCAGATAATACCACTCTCATGGCAGAAAGTGAAGAGGAACTAAAGAGCCTCTTGATGCGGGTGAAGGAGGAGAGTGCAAAAGTTGGCTTGAAACTCAGCATTAAGAAAACTAAGATCATGGCATCCGGTCCTCTCACTTCCTGGCAAATAGATGGGGAAGAAATGGAGGTAGTGACAGATTTTATTTTCCTGGGCTCCAAGATCACCGCAGATGGGGACTGCAGCCAAGAAATTAAAAGACGCTTGCTCCTGGGGAGGAAACCTATGGCAAATCTAGACAGCATACTAAAAAGCAGAGACATCACCCTGCCAACAAAAGTGCATATAGTCAAGGCTATGGTTTTCCCAGTTGCAATGTATGGCTGTGAAAGCTGGACCATAAGGACGGCTGAGCGCAAAAGGATTGAGGCCTTTGAATTGTGGTGCTGGAGAAGACTCCTGCGAGTCCCTTGGACTGCAAGGCGATCAAACCGGTCAGTCCTAGAGGAGATCAACCCTGACTGCTCTTTAGAAGGCCAGATAGTGAAGATGAAACTCAAATACTTTGGCCACCTTATGAGAAGGAAGGACTCCCTGGAGAAGAGTCTAATGCTGGGAACAATAGATGGCAAAAGAAGAAGGGGACGGCAGAGGATGAGGTGGCTAGATGGAGTCACTGATGCGGTTGGTGTGAGCTTGAGTGGACTCCGGGGGATGGTGGAAGACAGGAAGACCTGGAGGAATGTTGTCCATGGGGTTGCGATGGGTTGGACATGACTTCGCGACTAACAACAACGAAAAAGCTCTTCTTATTTATATTTAACATTTCCTTAAACTTATATCTATTATTTATTTCATATAATTAAATGATCTCAGTAGATAAGAACCAATTCTTAATTTTAACTGATTAACTTAGCATCAACTGTTTATGTTACTTTTATATTGTGTCAGCTATAATTATCCTTGCTCTTTGTTGGGAAAATCCAGATAAATATTTATAGAGAAATGTTGCTTATAGGCACCTTTGTGATATAAAATCAAAGCAGCAATTGTCCCTGCCCTCTTTGGCCGGAAAAGAACCAGAATTCCAAGCTGGGCTCGTGTTAGTTCCCTGAAGTGTCCTTAGCTGACTGTTCCTTTATCAGACTAGAACTCTCTGCTTCCCTGATGTGGCTGCTACATTTAGTTGCAAAAGTCTTTGCAGAATGCAGCTCTGGCTCCCAAAGAAAGTTAATCTTGTCTATTCTTCTGCTAACAGCAGTGAAGCTGATAAGGGTACCAGATTGATTTTTCTAGCAATATTGCAATCACCTTCATTTACATATTCAAACTCACAGTCAAGACCTGGAATGATCTCTGTGACTTTCTAATTGTCATGTCAATCCCTTGTAAACATCAATATTTGCTGTACGATTGCCTCATGCTCCTGTGCAGATTTCTCACATTGTTTTGGTGTATGAATGTGTCCATTATTTTCTCAGCATCTGCCCTGTTCCTGGATACATGACAAAAAACCTATAAAACACTCTGTTTATGTTCCAAAAGCTTGTAGCTGGCAGGCATGCCTCTACCCAACAGAGCTGCTTGTAAAGTTTGTCTCTGCAGAGGTGTTTCCTGATTTTTCTCCCCAGTAAAACTGCTGAGATTCTTAATGAATATGTCTCCCTGTGCATCTGAGTGTACATTCGCAGGGCTGCTAATTTGGGACATCCTGACACTCTACAATTCTTATTACTTTATATCTTATATCAGTTACAGTTATCCTTGCTCTACAAATCTTGCCTACTCTTTGGCACTGATGGTGGCAAAAAGGGGCCTTTCTCCAGCATGATTGCATCTTTAGCCAGCTAAATATTTCTGAGTAGTTCATAGCCTGCAACCATCTGCTCTAGGGATGGAGTTGATGGCACACTGTGACAAATTTGTATGGCAGTTTGAAAAAAAAACCCCACTCAAATTTATCATGAATTGGACACCACAATTGCTCCTGCTGTGGGTGCCTTGTGCAAAACTGAATAGGAAGTCTGGATTGCGGAGAAATCTTTCTAATCTTGAAAGTCATAAGCACCTGCTAGTGTGCTTCCCAAATACTGACAGCATTTCAGCTATGAAGTTTTTTTTTCCTTATCATGATTCTATATTGGCCAATTCAGGATGTTCCTGAGGCAGTTTGGTTAAGTTATTGACCACATTCATCAGGAAAGCATTTGGGTGTTCTGGAATTCCCATACTTTTGATGTCAGTAATTCTAAGCTTTTCCTTGTCCAATCATCCCAAATGACATAGAGGTTTTAGAATAGAAGTGTGTGAAGCATACTTTAAAAGGACAGTGCAGCTGAGCTCCTTAGTAAAAAATATGGATTACCTGAGGGGGTAGGAAAGAGAAACAGAAGACAAACCATCAGTTTTGCGCTCACTTTGAATGGCTGTTGGGAAATGGAAGTCATTGTCCTTTCTGAAGTAACCTGAATTGTTAACTACATTACTCGTGTCCTTTCTTGAGATTGTTGGAGTTGTCCTCATAAAAGTTATAGTTTTATATTTTGGAATATAGAAACATTTGCTTCCCTTTAATCACCTCTGCAAATCTGCAGGGTTTTTCCATTTAGCTTCCTTCTGTGGGATGCGTCAGGGGGGAGAAGATGAGTCCCAGGATATGCTAATAACCACTGTTGCAAATGTAAGCAAATCACTGCCAGCCATCTCTTAGCTCCCTCATTGCCTTTCTGGAATTTCTAACCTCAGACTGTAAAAGCAAACATCGAAACCTATTGAATCCTGTAACTTTTGATTGTTTTATTTTTAATCTGTTCCTCAAGCAACTGATGTGTCAAAATGTTTTCCAGATGATTTTTGATGTTTTTGTATGTTTTTGTAATGTCTGGTGCCCTGAGGAGCTCCTGATGGGTTACACCCAAGAATACTCCGGGAGTTGGCGGGGCTCCTCTCACACCTGCTGGCCTCCATTTTTGAGGCCTCATGGAGAATGGGTGAGTTTCCAGAGGATTGGAGGGTGGTGTCAGTGGTCCCAATTTTCAGAAAGGGTAGTAGAGGGGACATGGGGAATTACAGACCAGTTAGCCTCACGTCCATTGTAAGAAAGACAATGGAAAGTCTCATAATAGAGAGAGATCTAGTGATGCTAGATAGGGAAGGGAGGTTGGTGGCCATACAACATGGCTTCTGCAAAAACAGTTTCTGCCAGACAAACCTTGTGGAATTCTATGACAAGGTTTCAAGGGGGCTAGATGGAAGGGATGCAGTGGATATGGTTTACCAGGATTTCATCAAGGCCTTTGGTTGAGAAATTGAGTTTTGGGATAGACCAATGCACTGTCCAATGGATTAAAGCATGGTTGACTGACTGAAAGCAGAAGGTAACCATTAGTGGGAAATCATCAGGATGGCAGCCAGTGACAAGCAGGGTTCTCCAGGGCTCTGTCCTGGGGTCGATCCTGTTTAATCTTTATTATTATTATTAATAATAATAAGTTTTATTATTATTTGAGAAATTATAATCCTAAAAAAAGCAAAAAGAAAAACTACAAACAAACAACGTCTATCATCAAAAACATCGAACCCGCTGGGTCAGCCCCCCACACCCTTCCTTTTCCATTTGTGATAACTTAAAAACATATTTAAATCTATGCAGAATCCCATTTCTCTAGCCAATAATAAAAAAAAAAAATCCCAAATTTAATAGAAGTCAGTATCTTCCTTCACCTTCAATGATAAGATCAATCAATCTGTTTCTGCACAGTCCAAAATCCCTTTTTTTAGGGTCAGTTCATCGGTGGGTAGTTCTTCACTTTTCCAGTGTTGAGCGAATACACTCCTCACCACATTAATTACATGTATGATAAAAAGTACCCAATTTATATTTACATATCCAACATCCGTTTGACATATTTGGAAACATTTTAGCTAATCTATTTGGTGACAGATACCATCAATAACATAAGAAGTCATATAAACTTTTAATCATTTTACCATCTGATTTAAGCATCACTTGCTCAAATGCAGTTAGGTCTTTATAAAACCCCATGCTTTACCATCTTTAGCATATCTCAATTGTATCTGGACCTTATACCACCAAAAGATATCAGCTCCCTGTTCTTGTGTTTCTTAATTCAATTTCAATCCTCCATCCTTATTCAAATGTCATCGTATCTTATAATCCCTTCAAAATTCAAATTAAACTTCAATGCATTTGGATACACAAAAGCTTCTCTGGGTGAAAGCCATCTTGGTAATTTATTATACAGTTTTATCTTTAACTTTTCCCACACTGACATTAAAAATTTTCTAATATAGTAACTTAAAAAGGAACCATGTGACTTAGCCTTCTCATACCAGCCCATTTGCGAATCATTCCCTTCAAAATACGAAATTCTCTTATTTCTTCCTTACTCCTCTACCCCTTCTCTTTTTCTTTGTTGTCTGTACTTCTCATTGTACTTCTATTTCTGCTTCCTCAGAGTGATACATTGTGAATTCCATTGATTCAGCACCTTCCCCTCCTTCTTTTGAGCTACCGGGTTCTTCCTCTTCAAGCATACTTCTAAATTTTTCATAGAACTCTTGTGCCTTAAAGATCGAGTCCAATTTGTATCTTGTAGATTTCCAGATGAAAAATATTCCTTCTGCTGTTAGCCACCTAAACATAATCTCTTTCTTAATCAACTTTGTAGTAAGGAATAAGTCTTTCTTTCATCCTTCTCTAATCCTCCATGGTATTTGCTTCAGAACCGTCACGTCATAGCAATCATCCACCTTTAAAGGTTTCTCATGTACGACCCTCAAAACATTTTCTTATAGACCTCAGAGCAAATTTGACAAGGACTTCCCTCGGAAGTTTGTTTTTTCTGGCATAGGTTGAATTAACTCTGTAAATAAGATCAACCGCTGCTCCAATCTCTTCACTTTCTATTTCTAACAGCTCTGCCAGCATGGTAATCATTAAATCTCGCAAGTCTTCCTTCTTTCCTTCAGGTATATTCTGAAATCTCAAGTAGTTAGATGCCTTCTCCATCTCTAGTATGGCAAGCGAATCCCATAGTGACTTGTTTGTTTGCTTAATTAATTGTATTTCTTTATCCACCATATCCATTTTTTCATGTGCTTGCTGTATTTTTTGTGTATTATGTTCGGTTTTAAGTCGAACTTCCACCAACTGGGTTGATACCTCCTAAATAGAATTATCCAATTTATCAAGACATTCCCTTTGTTCAGTTGAGATGCTTTCCTGTCATGTTGACATTGCCTCTTGAGATGCTTGCAAAGCTGTTAAGGATGTATGTATCACCAGAAGCATCATTTGTAGCTCTTTTTGATATTTTTCAACATCTGCCACTTTAGGCTGGTGGGTTGGACTCTGAGCAGCTGATGTAGGTGCAGAAGAGGAGGAGAGTGTATTTTTTTCATGATGATTAAAAAAAAAATTTACCAAAAATTACAAGACAACAACAGAGAAATAGAGCAGAGAAAAAAAATGTGGGGGGAGGGGGAACTTGCTGTAAATCCAATTGCCACTGGGTGGCAGCAAAGGGCTATTTTGTCTTTTTCTTTTTTTTTTCTTTTTTTAAAATGACATCACAAAAGAGAGGCAAATTTGTTTCTCTTACCACAAAAATTATTTTGAAGAAGGACTGTAACAACAAAGGAACAGGATCCAATGAAAAATGGCCACTCAGCAAGTAAACTTTGTTCTATCACTTATTCCCCTGTAATTATTTATTCTGATTCTTTGCCCTTGGGGAGGTTAGAAAAAAGAGGTCATTCTCTCCAGTCTCAAACTTTCCAAATAAGCGTAAATTCCTCTCCCCCAGATCAGTCGCTGCTTATAACTCCATGGGGGGGAGGGAAAATTCCTCCCTCCATCAAAGGGGCTTTCCTTTCTTTATGCCAATTAGTAACAGCTGCAGTTCTTCCACAGGCAGTAATGAAGAAGAAAAATAAAAATGTTCACCCAGCAGGTCCAATGAACTTCTAGCTAATTATTCTATGCTATTATCTGGCCATCAATGGCTTGCAGGGAGCTGAACAGCCCCTTTGCTGTTCGGTTGAGAAAAGCCCGAATTTCTCCCAGTAAATGTGGAGCTGCCGTCCCACACAACCAGAAGAATGCTTTGACAATCTAATCTTTGCCCTGACAGGGCTTGGATGAGCCTCCCATGGATCACTGCCGAACAGATACTGGCATGATAGTGGGAGCCCCCACTCTTCACAGCTGTCTTGCCACAACGCCAACCAGAAGTCCCTTTAATCTTTTCATCAACAACACAGAAGAAGGGGGGAACAGTCTGCTGAGCAAATTCACAGATGATACTAAAACTGGGGCAGTGGCCACAATTGAGGAGCAAGTACATCGGATCCAGTAGGATCTGGACAGACTATGGAAGTGGGTAGGGGACAACAGGATGGTGTTCAATGCAGATAAATTCAAGGACTTGCACTTGGGGCATAGGAATAGCTGTCATAAGTACAGGTTAGGGAACAAGTGGCTGGAGAGCAGCACCTGTGAAAGGGATCTTGGGGTACTGGTTGACTGCAGGCTAAACATGAGTCTGGACTCCACATTACAGGAAGGATATAGCCAGGTTAGAGTCAGTGCAGCGTAGGGCCACAAGGATGGTGGCTGGATTACAGGGAAGGCTGTTTGAGTCGAGCCTGAGGGAACTGGGTCTTTTCAGCCTGGAGAAGATACTTCAAGGGGAACTGTTGATGACATGTAGGTATGTGAGGGGGTGTCACATGGAGGTGGGTAGAGACCTGTTCTCCCCTGCAGAGGAAGGCAGAATGCACTCCAATGGAACCAAGTTCAAGGAATCAAGGTTCCATTTGCATGCCAGGAAGTAGTTTCTGACAGTGAGGACCCCTAGGGTATGAAATGGGCTTCCACAGGAGGTAGTTGAAGCCCCATCAGTGAGGGTGTTCAAGGACAGGCTAGAAATGCACATGGTAGGTATGTCATGAGTGGAGCTGCTGGAGCCAGGGGTCAGACTACATGGCCTGGGAGACCCCTTCTGACTTGCTCAGTCTTTGTGTTTCTGTTTCTATGACTTCTGGGGGTGGGGTAACTCCAATCTGTGTCCCTAAATCCCTGGCCTCATCTGATCCCCCATGTGGATTCCCCCTGTCCTGCTTTGGGGAGAACACAGAGGCAAAATATTCATTTAGCATCTCTGCCTGTTCCCTCACATCAGTCACTGAATCTCCTTCCTCATTAAGTGGTCCCACTGCCTGTCTCCCCTTCCTTTTACTATTTACATGTTGATAGAATGCCTTTTTGTTGCTCCTGATATTCTTTGCAAGTCTCAGCTCGTAATCAGCTTTAGACTTATGAAGAATCCTTCTGCAATGGGCCTCCTTCTCCCAGTATACCCTTTTGTTTACTTGCCCCAGTGCCCATTTCCTACGGAGGTTCCTCTTACATCTAATCCCCTTACCACCTCTTTTTGCATTGACAGGGGTGCTCTCCTTCACCTCCCTGCCTTGCTATCTAGCAATATCATCAAGGCTTGCACCTCTAAGACCTCCCTTTTGGGTGCCAGCCACTCCTCCTGAACTTCCTTGACTTCCAGTACCCTCCTCCAGAAGACTTTCCCCAGTCTGGCCTTTGATTGACCAAAGTTGACCCTCATGAATTCTCAGCTTCTAGTTCTCGACCTGCCGCTCATCCCCATTCCCCCAATTTCAAAGCAAAGGATGCAGTGATCACTTGCATCCAGAGCTTCCCTAATCTGCATCCCATCTATCAGCTCCTCCCTGTTGGTCAAGAGCAAGTCAAGGATATCCCCCCCCCAACACACACTCATCACCTCTTGGACCCTCTGTATGAAACACCCTCCCTCTATAGTATCTAGGAAGCAACATGACCTGGCCATTCCTGCTGAGTAAGACTCCCAACTAATATTTGGGAGATTGAAATCTTCCATAAGTACTTTGTCCCTCCCACCAGATATCCTTCAAATCTGATCTGTCAGGACATTGTCCATGGTCTCAAGTTGTCCTGGAGGGTGATAACTTACCCCTACTGTCAGGTCCCTCCCACTCTAACACATCCCTATCTGCCCCACCCTCTATCTCATTGCATCCTATCCCTTTCCTGACATATAGCACTACACGCCTTCCCTTTTTTCCCTTTCTGTCCTTTCGAAACAGGTGATACCCCGCCATGTTTACATTCCAGTCTTGCCTTTCAAGTTTCTGTGATCCTCACCAGGGCATACCCTCCTCTTTCCCATGCTCCTAGCACTGGTATACATGCTTCTTAGCAACTTCCCACAGATCCCTTTCTTTGGGTCTCCTGGCCTCCTCCTTCCATTTTCTCTGATAATACCCCCCTCTTCATAGGAGTCCTGACAGCCCCTGTAGTAACTCTAACACCCTGGTCCCAAAACCCTAGTCCTCTCCCCTCACTTGTTGAATCAGGACAAGATTCTGGAGGGCCTGACCCCCCCCCCCCCCCCGCCCAGCTTAAAGTCTTCCGGATGAAGCTTGCTAAAGCATTTATAAAGGACCTTTTCCCTGTCCTCATGAGGTGCACCCCATCTCTTGCCAGAAGTCCATTGGCAAGAAACCAGGTGCCGTGCTCAAGGAACTCAAAGTGTTCCTTCTGGCACCACACCCTAAGCCAATCTTTCACCTCAGCAACACTCCTTTCCCTGGCTGGCTCAAATCCCTGGACTGGCAAGATAGAGGAAAAGACCACTTGGGCCTTTAGGTTCCAAGGTTCTTTCCCCTTATTGGGAAACTTAATGCTTTGTTCAGTGTACTCACAGGTTATAAAAATGTCTGTATCCGATCTGTGATTTTGTAGCTGAATTTGCCTCTACCCAGGAGTGCACTGTTTTTAGTTACTGCAGGAACTGGGGCACCAATTCAATGAAGCTGCAGAGGTTCAAGATGTTTAGATTGTCCCCATGTGCCCAAGTGTTCATTCCTTGCAAATTGAAAACCGAGATTCTATCACCACATAAGTAATCCCAAATATTAAAATATTTCATTTTCTGAAACAGTTCTTTAGCTGCCCCCTCCTTCAGGCATTTAGCAGAATCCCTTGCTTCATCTAAGTGAATAATGCAGTCACAAATTTTCCCTACATTGATATATGGAATTTTCAGCAGAAACCACACACAAAAGGACAGAGGCAGATATGCATCTATTTCATTCTTTCTATTTCATTTAAAAATAATTTTGGATGCTGTAATTATTTCCTCATCCCAACAGAGATATGTAAAAATGATGATAGGAGGCAAACAACATGGATCTGATTTAAGTTGCTGAGAGGGCAACAAGGGTTCTTGTTCTGGAGACTAGGCAATCAATTCACAAACTGCTGAAATGCATTAAAAATTCAGCCAGCTGTCATGTTGAAAACTGATCCTGAAAGAAGCAAAATTGCTGTATGTGCAGAGAAAGATTTTGAATATGAGGAGGCAGAAAATGGAAGAACAGTAAATAGTGATTTAGGTAGGTCTGATTTTTAAGGCTTTCTGAGCTCAAGGACATCGGAGATCTGAATGTGTTTTAACCCTGTCATAAGATTTCTAGCCCTATCAGGATCTCACAGTAGAACAGCTCAAATAAATCACCATAAGCTGGGAGAAAAAGGCCCATGAGAAGGTACTCACCAGCTGAAGGGGAAATGAGGGCAGGGAGTTATGAAGCTGTGTTGCTACTCAGTGAATTCTGTACATTAAATATACTGTCAGAAACCATGTCATTTCTAGAATATTTCTTTCTTTGTAGCATTGCCAAATCTTTGCCAGTGTTGATTTTGTTCTCAGATTTATATGATCACTGAAAAAGTACAAGGGGTTGTTTCACAAATATACAGGCTGGATTGGTAGAAAGCAAGCTGGCATACAGCAAAGGTATCAGATTGTAGCAACAGCTATCCAGCACTGGTCCCACTAGTCTTAAGAACCCACCATCCATTTTTAAGACTTTGGCATCGGTTCAAAGGCTAACCTAAATGGCAACCCACTCCAGTATCTTTGCCATGAAAACCCCATGGACATGAAAACCAAAAGGCAAAACGATATGACACCGGAAGATGAGCCCCTCAGGTCGGAAGGTGTCCAATATGCTACTGGGGAAGAGCGGAGGGCTAGTACTAGTAGCGCCAGAAAGAATGAAGCGACTGGGTCAAAGCCAAAAGGACACTCAGTTGCCGATGTATCTGGAGGTGAAAGGAAAGTCCGATGCTGCAAAGATCTTTACTCCATAGGAACCTGGAATGTAAGATCCATGAATCAAGGCAAGCTGGACGTGGTCAAACAAGAGATGGCAAGACTGAACATCGACATCTTAGGAATCAGTGAACTAAAATGGACAGGAATGGGTGAATTTAGTTCAGATGACCATCAGGTATACTACTGCGGGCAAGAATCCCTCAGAAGAAATGGAGTAGCCTTCATAGTCAATAAAAGAGTAGGGAAAGCAGTACTGGGATACAATCTCCAAAATGACAGAATGATCTCAGTTCGAATCCAAGGCAAACCATTCAACATCACAATAGTCCAAGTTTATGCCCCAACCACTGGTGCTGAAGAGGCTGAAGTTGACCGGTTCTATGAAGGCCTACCACACCTGTTAGAATTAACTCCAAAAAATGATGTCCTTATCATCATGGGGGATTGGAATGCTAAAGTAGGAAACCAAAAGATAACCGGAATAACAGGCAAGTTTGGCCTTGGAGTACAAAATGAAGCAGGACACAGGCTGGTAGAATTTTGTCAAGAGAACACGATGGTCATAACAAACACTCTTTTCCAACAACCCAAGAGACGTCTCTACACTTGGACATCACCAGACGGTCAACACAGAAATCAGATTGACTATGTGCTCTGCAGCCAAAGATGGAGAAGTTCTATACAGTCAGTAAAAACTAGACCAGGAGATGACTGTGGCTCAGATCATGAGCTTCTGGTGGCAAAATTTAGGCTTAAGTTGAAGAAAGTAGGGAAAAGCACTAGGCCACTCAGGTATGACCTAAATCATATCCCTGATGAATATACAGTAGAGGTGACAAATAGATTTAAGGAATTAGATCTGATAGACAGAGTGCCTGAAGAACTATGGACGGAGGTTCGCAACATTGTACAAGAGGCAGCAACTAAAACCATCCCAAAGAAAAAGAAATGCAAGAAAGCAAAATGGCTG
>JAIXND010000774.1:6848544-6929869 GCA_023646645.1 Varanus salvator macromaculatus | reverse complement strand
CACATGGTGGGCATGTCATGAGCGGAGCCGGCTGGTGCCGGAGGTCAGACTAGATGGCCCAGGAGGCCCCTTCTGACTCGCTCTGTTTCTATGTTTCTATGTTTCTAAAATAAAATAACAGGCTCAAGTTACAAGAAGCCAGGCTAGATATCAGGAAAATTTTCCTGTTACAGCAGTAGAACAATGGAACCAGGAGGCTGTGTACTCTCCAGTAGACAAGATGCATCATTTTTATATATCATTTTTAGCAAAAAAAGGTTAAAAGATCAACAATTAAAGGATTATATAGGCATTCCACAACAGCTTCCAAGCCATATTTTGTTTTTACACCTTTCCACAATAAGTGAAGTTTTGCCTTGGGAACAATGCATTCCCAGTATTCAAAAATAGTTGGTAGTGGTGTTACTATTGTTGTTACAGAAGCAATCTCTGGAAGAGCAACAATATACATTTCAATCCATATAAGATGTGAAATCAAATGTTTCCAGTTGATGGCTAAGGGCCAAAGTAGGTGTAATCCTAAACAAATATTTAGAAATCACTTCAGGGTTGGTTAGTTTTAAATAGCAGGTTCCCTCATTCATATTTATTTGTATAAGGCACATTTTCAGGTCAGAGCATATGGACTCTGCAGGTCCCAGCACCTGCTCCCATCATCCCCTGCTGTTGATGAATTTGCCACTGTGGTAGTGTCAGTAGCAAAGCAATCAGCACATTGCTACTGACTTGTGGTAAACTGCACTGATGGACTGCAAAGGCCAAATGTTTTCTCTTAAAGTTTTGCCGTAAAGCTACATTTGCCCTTTCAGGTCTATCATGGTTTTCCACCAAAATTGAAGGCCAAACTGATCCTGCTGTTGCCAAACTTCAATGACATACAGTATTGATTTTATTTTTATCAATTTTTATTTTATTATCTTATTTTATTCATTAGTAAATGAGTCCCTTTATTTTATTGATTATAAGCTGCTTTTAAGGAAAGTAAATATTATCAATAAGTAAATATGGTTTACTTCATTTAGAATTTTGGTAGTTGATTTGGAATGTAACAGTGAAATAATGTATGCAAATATTTACATTCAGACAGAGTAAACCTAGAGAATATTTACAATAAATTTTTTAAAATGTTGAATGAAACCTTGTAGAAAGCCTCAATTCAACTTTGATTCCTATGTTAGAAAGGAACCTAACCCTGTAGGTTGGTTTAAAAGGCTGGAGAAAATGAGGTTTTGGAAAGGTTTCGAATGGATCATTTAAATGGACAGCTACAGGAAACAACCATATGGACAGTAATTGAAATAGACAAACTCAAGGTGTTGTCTTGATTTTGCCTAAGAATTCTCAATTCACCTTTGTTTAGTGAACGGTATTCTGTCAGAAGAATTAAGACATTGATAAAGATAAGACTTTCAGTGTGTATGTGAAAGATAAACTAAAAGAAAGGTAAAGATCCCATTAGCTGAAAAAATCTCATGAGTTCCTAATTTGAAACTGCAAAAATGGAGAAAACCTGTTTTCACTGTGGATGACGCATTTTTCTGAGGTCACACTTTATAAAGAAGCCAAGATATTAACTGAAATTTTGCCTCTTAAATTCTATTGCATGAACCTCTAATCTCTTTTTGTTTTTACAACTTTTTATTAGTTTTCACAACAATATTAAGACATCCATCATCACAAACATCAGAATTACTAAGTCAGCCTCTCACTACACATCCTCCAACATTCTATGATCATTTCAACTCTTTCTGAAAAGTCTTACAAAATCTTTTTTAGATCTAAGCCTGATCCCGTTTCTCCAGCCGATAACAAACAAGATTCCCAAACTTGATAGAGGTCACCATCTTCTTTCTCCTTCTATGGCAGCATCAGTTCTCCATTTCTTGCAAAGTCCTGTTTTCCATATTAGAGAAAGGACTCTCCACACTTTGTAAAAGTTAATATCAGATAAAGGATTTCAGCCTAACACACAATTCCAAATCTTTTCTTTTTACTAATATTAAACAAACTCTCCCTAATAACAATTACAAATACAATCAAATAAATTTTTTGCTTGCTAGTATTCCAAACTAGTATCTGCTAAAAAAGAAAATGAAATAGAAAAGAAAGTTCATGTTCATATATCTCACATCCATTCATCATTTTTAAAAACATCTTAAATATCAAATAAAGGATTTCAGCCTAACCAGCACTACACAGTTCCAGATCTTTTCTTTTTACTAATATTGAACAAATAGACTCTTCCTAATAACAATTACAAGCACAATCAAATATGTTTTTTGTTTACTAGTATTCCAGTCTAATATCCACTAGGAAAAAAAATGAAATAGAAAAGAAAGTCCATACCCATATATCTCACATCCATTCATCATCTTTGGTTCTTAATCAATCACTTTTAAACTTTAAGACAGTCTAAAAAAGCAAAACAGAGGAAGGAAAGAAAAAGAGGGGGGAAAGGTAGAGAGAAGAAAAAAAAGAGAAAAAAAAGAAAATATATACTTCTTCCATATTAGCCATTCCATACCCCAATAGACATATCAGGCCATTTGTATTAAGACAAGTATTTTTGTTTAACACCCTGCCACGCCATTTAAAATCCAGAATTTGTACCATCTGTTGCAAAGCATTAATCATTTGCAATGACTGCATTTCTTGCAATAAGACCTTCACCTCTTCTTTCATCTGCTGCAAATCATTAATCATTCATAATGGCTGTATCTCTTGCAGTAAAACTCTCATTTTTTTCTCAGATTCTATTATAATTGCTTCAAAGTTCAGAAGTTGCCACTCCTTCACCGTAACAAACAGGTTTGATGGCAGGTTATTTATTGATTCTGTTAATTTTGTTTCATTATCTGCAATCCCACATAGCTGTTGTGTTTCCTGCATACTCTGTTCTGCTTTAGTTATTCCCACCAACATGAAAGAGGCATCAATTTTATCAAACCTCTTTTTCTGTTCATTTCGAAAAACTTTTATTTTATCCAAAAATATTTCTTGAGAAGATCTTATACCTGATATCAGTTGATTAATTGTTGAAAGAGAATCTTGTAAAGACATCATTGTTCCAATAGCACGAACAGACAAAGGATTGGCAGACTGCCAGATATTTTGGCAATGGCCCCAGAAACGCAGACAAGAAAATGGAGATTCCTTCCTCCACCTCTCCCTTCCCCCTTTTCTTCTTTTCAGTCAAATCTTCATACTTCTATCAAGTTGCACCATATATTTTTGATAAAGTTAAACCCTAGAGACACTCACAAAAAAGCTTGAATTTAACTTACACAGAAGTTCTGAAGTCTCTGTATTTTCATTTGCCACTTTGATAATTAAGAGGGTTCTTCAGCTCTTCATGCCAAATACTGCTTTCCCATGGGTGACTGTTGCAGAGAAAAGATAGCCTAATAAAAATATTTACTCATCAGTTCTGATGTTTATCCGGTTTATAAAAATTTCTACGCTAATCTAATAAGATGTTGTGAACTTGCAGAGGCTAAAAAAACCCTCCTGTATTATCCAGCTGAGACACCTGAATAGTTCTTGACTGATATGGGGTTGCCACCCCACATCTAGCCAAAACATGCCCAGGTAATCTGTCTTCACCCCTACAGGGTTTGATTGGGTCTCCCGACTCCAGTGCTTGAATAATACTGAAGTAATTAGCAGAGATAGCTAATCACATCCGTCTCGTTCCGACGCCATCTTGGAATCCGCATGAACCTCTAATCTCAAGCTATATCAAGTGGAAGCAAAATTTATGGCCTAATGGGTTCCAGTGTTTTTGCAAATATGAATAGTATATTTACCATAGGAAGGACACCTACATTTTTTGGGATACTGGTGTTAGGCCCTGCTTAAGGTTTTTCTCTGTTGAAATATATGTGTCTTTGCCAGTTGATTGTATGCCATGCTGCACATTTCTCTCCCCTATAGGTTTTAGCTGAAAGCCCTCCTGATGAAGTATTTCATGTAGTGGCCAAACATCTGCTTCCTGTTTTTTGTGAGATGCAGCCCATCATTTGCCAGTAGTCCATCTTCCAGGAAGCTTAGCTTGTGGCCCCAGAATCCAAATCATTCTTTATATCATGTAAAGGCCATCATGACCAGTCATTCGCTTGAAGGATTTTTCTTACGCAAACAGTTCCTCTTCCACGTGCTGGTAGGATTGAGGAGAAGACTATCCAGGCCCCAGTGTTTTTTATTTGCCTCCCTAGAGCTGTGAAGTTTGATGTTATTTCAGCAAAACTTCTCATGGCAGTATTGTTAGTTCCCACGTGGAAGAGAAGGAAGGGGTATTTGTCAGTGGGTAGTACAAGTTGTGTGAACTTGCTGGTTATATCTTTAACCCTGGCGCCAGCAAACTTGGCAATTCTCTGGGACATCATGACATACATATTTGTCCATTCTGCACAAAAGGGAATCTCCCACAACTAGCACACTTCTGCTTTTGTTGCAATTTTTGCTATCCTTTTCGGTGTTTGATTGGCCTTTTTCCTCTGAAAAAGAGTTATTCAGTATGTCATGTGGTTCCTTCACAGTGGGTTTCTCACAAATCTCTTCCTCAAGCAACTTGAAGACGTTCAAGAGTTGCACTGCTTTCAAGGTGCAGAGTGTTTTCTGGGTCTTCTGCATCTCTCACCCTCTTCCAGCAAGTTTCCTCATTTTCCATTCCCTTGGGGTTCTCTTCTGTCGCCTCGGCTTACTGTTGCTCTTCTTCCTTCTGGACTACACTTACTCTCCCTTACTCTTTGCTTGCTCTGGTCTCTCGCTGCCTGTGAGCTTGGCTGCTTATATCCCAGAGGCCCTAGACCAGCTGGGGCAGCTTGCTCTGATGGGTTCTGCTCTGCTTGGAGTCAGATACCTGATCAAACCAGTCAATCTTAAAGGAAATCAATCCTGACTGCTCTTTGAAGGCCAGATACTGAAGATGAAACTCAAATTCTTTGGCCACCTAATGGGAAGGAACAACTCCCTGGAGAAGACCCTGATTCTGAGAACGATTGACGGCAAAAAGAGAAGGGGACAGCAGAGGATGAGGTGGCTAGATGGAGTCACTGGACAGCCCTGTGGCACCTGATATAAAACCTCCTTCCAGACTGATGAGGAATCATGCATAGACTAGATGAAAAAACTATTAGGTGGATCCAAAATGGGCTGCTAAATCGGACACAAAGATTATGCATGAATAGCAACTTCTCAATTTGGATGGAGGTAACTAGCAGGGTGCCACAGGGTCAGTCCTGGGCCCAGTGCTCTTCAACATCTTTATTAATGATTTAGATGAGGAAGTACAAGGAGAGATACTCAAATTTGCAGATGATACAAAACTGGGAGGAATAGCAAAGAACGTAGAACACAGACTGAAGATCCAGGGCGATCTTCATAAATTTAAACACTAGGTTGAAAGCAACAGAATGAGAATTACTATGGACAAGTGTCACATTCTCCACCTAGGAAAAATAAATCAAATGCATCAATAAAAGATGGGGAATATGTGGCTCAACAGAACTGAAAAAGAAAAAGATCTTGGAATAATTGTGGATAATAGGCTAAACACGAGCCAAGAATGTGATGCAACCATCAAAACAGCTATTTTGGGATGCATTAACAGAAGTATTGCTTCCAAATCATGAGAAGTAGCAGTTTCCTCCTCACTAGTCAGACCTCACATGGTGTTGTGAGGTCATAACTCATGTCTCCAATTAACTCACACAGCAACCGGCCATAAAACTAAAGTCTTTTATTGCTACTTTCTATGAGATTTACGATGTAACAGATAACAGATTGCGGCAATCATTTTTGGCTGCAGGATAGGAGCAGGGTCAGGTTTCACTTCGTTATCTTCAAGGTATTCGGGTTTTCCTGGACAGAGCTTCCGCAAGGAAGTGTTTTGAAGGCGGTATATATTCTATGCGAAAGTGGAAATGGCCAAAGAACAAAGCCCATCATGCTTGTCTTTGGTTGAGGATTTTGGCTGAGGCAAAATGAACTAAGTTCTTGTGGTCCATTTGGATGAGGACCGTGTGGGAGGATCCTTCAAGCAAATCTCGCCATTCCTCTAGGGCAGCTTTGATAGCCAACAATTCCTTCTCCCAAATGGTGTAGTTCTTCTCTGAACTAGAGAGTTTGCGTGAATAAAACACCACCGGGCTGAGGTCACTGACCGAACTCTTC
This sequence comes from Varanus salvator macromaculatus, assembly GCA_023646645.1. Classification (NCBI taxonomy): domain Eukaryota; kingdom Metazoa; phylum Chordata; class Lepidosauria; order Squamata; family Varanidae; genus Varanus; species Varanus salvator. The sequence continues at coordinate 6,923,695 of JAIXND010000774.1, read as the reverse complement.
AGTGGCTGCAATAGGACTGCTCCAATGGCCTTATTGGAGGCATCGGTTTGTAGTATGAAAGGTACAGATGTGTCAGGATGTGTTGTTGTGTTTCTGAAACGAAATGGCATTTTAAGGTGTTGAACGCTGATGCGACATTGGGAGACCAGTTCAGGCATCGTCCCTTCTCCTTTAAAAGGTCCATCAATGGTGCTGTCAAGTGAGAGAAGTGAGGTATGAACTGGCAATAGAAATTTGCAAATCCCAAAAATTTTTGTAGTTCCCTTCTCATTCATGGCGGTTGCCAGGATAGTACAGCTCGTACTTTCTCAGGTTCCATCTGTAGTCCGTCTTGGGAAATTTGGTAGGTGAGATACATGAAAGGGGTGTGAAACTCGCATTTTTCAAGCTTAACAGAGAGGTGGTTCTCACGCATGCGTTGGAGAATGGCTTGTATGTCATGTACATAAAAGAAAGATTAACAAATCATCCAGGTAGGTGATCAAAAAGCCGTCTAGAAAATCGTGGAAGATTTCATTTATTAGCCTGCAAAATAATTGTCCCGAATTTACGAGCCCAAAAGGCGTCACTAAAAACTCGAAATTGCCAAACCTGGATGAGAATGCTATGAGGTGCTCAAACCCAGGGCGGATGCGCAGCAAATTGTAGGTGTTGCGAAGATCTAATTTGGTAAAAATGCATGCTTGGCCCAGGCATTCTAAAATCTCGGAGATTAGTGGCATGGAGTGCGTGTTGGGGACTGTGATGGCATTCAAGTGGCGGTAGTCAATGCAGACTCTGGGTTCTTCAGAATTTTTCCAGGGGACAATGATGGGTGTGGCCGAAGTAGTCAATGGAGACAGGCGGATGAATCCTTTTTTTAGGTTGATAGAAATGAATTCTTTAAGGACCTGCAGCTCTTTTGGTGACAAGGGCCTCAATTTGCCAACTGGACGTGTGGCCCCCAGCTCTATGTGGATTTCCATGTCACATGTGCAGTGAGGAGGCAGTTTGTCTGCCTCCTGTAGGTCAAAAACGTCTCAAAAATCCTGATACTGTGGAGGAAGGGCGATGGTGGAAGGCAGGGGGCGGGGGGAGATATGAGGAGTTTGGTTGGGAGAATCAATACAATGTTGGGAACAATATGTCAAATTGAAATGTATATGACTGGAGTCCCATGATACTTGGGGTTTGTGTTTGACTATGCTGAGTACCAAGGGGTATTGTAAGTCCTTCACCAACAAGAAAGTAGTCTGTTTGTGATGCTTGCCAATCTGTAGGGTGAGTGGGGAGGACTGGCGGGAGGAATGGCCTACCTGTAGGGGGCGCTTCTGGATTGAGTTCACCTGAAGTGGGGCTGGCAGCAAGGATGTAGGAGTGTTTCTCAGCAAATTTCTCATCCAAAAAGGAAGCAGTGGCACCACTATCAATCAGTGCTGTGGCTCGTATCGCAGGAAGTGGGTGTGCCTGTAAAGTGGCATCAATCAGCAGGTGTTGGGTTGGAGAAGGTCTTATGGGGAAGAGGCACCCTTGAGATCATTCTATAGGTCCCAGTATTGCAGTGCTTAACATCGTTGGGACTGGAAGTTTCCCACCTGCTTTTTCAAAGAACAAAACCAGGCCAAATGGCCTATCTGTCCGCAAACAAAACATGGTCCAGCTGGACGGCGGTAATCACTCTCTCCTCTTGGAATGAGAGGCCTGGCAGCTCCTGGCTGCATTGGCTTAGGCTCTGGTTCCGGCCGAGCTATTGCCTTGGCAATGTAGGAATCAGGAGGGAATTGGTGAGGCCTGGCTTCTGTGCATGGGAACCATTTTTCTTTGGCTGGCATAGGGCCAGGGCAGCATTTTCTTGTGCCCACTCAGTCAGCCGTGCATCAAGCTATATGGTCACAAGCATTAACTGTTACAAAGTCTCTGGCATAGGAGCACATGCCAAATCATCCAGAATCTCCTCCCTCAGGCCCTCCCAGTACTGCACCATCAAGGCTTCTTCATTCCACCCCAAGTCATTCATTAAGAGTTGAAATTTGGTTGTAATTTCAGTGTAATCTATAGCTGAGCCTGTTCTCTGCTGCAGGCATTTAATCTCACGGATGGCAATCTCTTTGCAAGATCCCATGCCTAGGAATTTTTCCAAGGCATTGAGAAAAGTAGTGGTGTTATTCAAAATGGGGTCCCAGGCTATTAGTTTTGCTGTCGACCAATGAGCCACAGCTCCAGTGAGTTGATTAATTAAGAAGCCTACCTTGGTCTTCTCATCGGGGAAGTCATTTTGGCGAAGATGTATGTACAGCTCACATTATGCTTTGAAAGTTGTAAATCCTTCTTTTCTCCCATTGTACTTGTGGGGAGGCTCTACTGGGCAGCGTCTCAATTTCAACTCTTGAGTTTGTGGAGGAGTTGCCGCTGCCGCTGGCTGAGCAGCTCAAAGTGTATCTATTTCAGCACACAAGGTGTCTACCCATTGAGTGGCCTCTGTATATTTGTTCCTCAGAAGGGCATTTTCATCTCGCAGATTCTGGACCTCTGGTGGAACCTGGGCCACTGGATCCATTGTTGTGATGCTCCAAGGCAGAAAGAGAAAAGGAAAAAAAAAATTCTTCACCTGGCTGTGTGAGATTCAACGCTCCTGTTTGGACTGGAGCGTGGACGAAGAAGGGAGCAAGCTTTCATGAGGTCGTAACTCACGTCTCCAATTAACTCACACAGCAACCGGCCATAAAACAAAAGTCTTTTATTGCTACTTTCTACAAGATTTACAAAGTAACAGATAAGCTCTAATGAGAAGCTCCTAACAGTTCAGTTGCTCCCTCCTTTGTGAAGTCTCTGAGGAGCTCATGTGGGATTAGCTTTTCCTGTCATGTCTATCCACTCGTGGGCGGGACAAACCTCTGTCCTGTCTTCTCATTTGTTCCAAAGGTCTTAAACTCCATCTAAGATGGGCTTCAGCTAAAGATGTTACGTCTTCTGGATCTCCTGGACTCTGTCCAGCAGCTTCAGAGTCAGGAGGCGGGGTGAGGGGGCAACTTGTTCACGCACCTCAGAGTCAGGATGAGGAGAAGCCTCCTGTTCAGAAGCCTCATGTTCAGGCCGTGAAGAGGCTATTTGCTCAGAAGGCAAAGAGTCAGGGTGTGGGGGTGCTATCTGCTCAGCAGTCCCAGAGTCAGGCTGCAGAGGGGCCGTTTGGCTACTGGGTCCCAAGTACAAGTCATCTTGTTCCAATGTCTGATTCTCATTTTGGATGTTTGGCTCTTTCTCGCGAGTTGATGTCTCTGTTGAGCCATCAGGCACGATACCTGGAATACTGTGTCCAGTTCTGTGCACCAGAATTTAAGAAAGATGCAGGTAAATTAGAAAGGGTCCAGAAGAAGGCAAAAAAAAAAAAAAAATGAGGCAGGGTTTGGAAAAACTACCCTATGAGGAGAGACTGAGAGAACTGGGCATGTTCAGCCTTGAGAAGAGAAGACTGACGGGGGATATGATATCCCTCTATAAGTCCCTCAACAGTAGAACCAGCTGCCTAGAGAGTGGGTGGACTCTCCCACACTAGAGACATTCAAAAAGAAACTGGACAGCCATCTGAGTGAGAGGGTGTAAACTGGTGTCCAGCATCGATAGCCTTCATGGCCCCTTCCAATTCTACCATTCTATGATTCTTTGATCCTTTGTGGCCCTTTGCTGCACCAATTCCAACCTTGGTATATTCCTCTTGTAATGAGGAGCCCAGAATTTCACAGAATACTGCAGGTGTGGGTGCACCAGAGTTGTATAGAGTGGCAGTAATCCCTCTCTCAATCTAGCAGCAAGAACTGATCCAATCATCGAATCTATCATGAATGGTCCAAATTCTTCCTGATTTCTATTAGCATTTATTAGGGATGGATATCAAATTTAGTTTAAGATGAGTCCAATTGGACAATTTCAGACCATTTCTAGTGCTCCCTGCACTCATCTTCTGAAACTTAGGTAACTTACCTAGAGACTCTTCTATATTATTTGCCGTTTTATACAAATTGCCTCAAAATCACAGAGGGAGAGGGAAGAGGGAAGTGAATCATTCACCCCTCCACAAGAGGGAGTACTTCCTTTTCACATAAACTGCTGTACTTATTCTCTTGAATCTTTGCAGGTTTCTAACTTAATGCTGCTTCTATTCTGTTATTTTCTGAAGAATTATTCATAAATAACATAGAAAGATAAGCACAAACCTTCTTTAAACCCTGAAATATAAAGGTTGCTCTTGCCCAAAGATCCCTGCACACATGGATTTGAATCACCATGCTTGATCAAAGGGGACAACTGTCCTTCCAAATTACATCCAATTCTGTGAAAAAATAAAATAGATATCAGCAGTTCCCTTAGAAAATAAAGCAAAATTAAAGGCATGTAGCACAGAAACCACTTTAACATTTTTTTCTGAATCTGGTTGACTTAATCTCTTCCCAAGAGGTGACAGTATGCTGCCCTGACCTTGAGGCGAGGGAAGTTTGTTGCCTGCTGGGCATATGCATCTGGCATGTGACGGACAGGGTAGAACATCTTCCGTCAGGGGGTCACCAGCCATTTCTGGTGGTCCACGTGGGGACAAATGACATAGCCAAGCAGGGGGTGGACAGGATCAAGAGGGACTTTTCAGCTCTGGGCAAGAAACTCAGGGACTAAAGGCCCAGGTGGCATTTTCCTCTATCTTGCCAGTCCGGGGATTTGGGCCAACCAGGGAAAGGAGCGTTGCAGAGGTGAACAACTGGCTCAGGGCGTGGTGTCAGAAGGAACACTTCAGGTTCCTTGACCATGGGACCTGGTTTGTTGCCAATGGGCTTCTGGAGAGGGAACCAGTCTATGTCCAATGAGATCTCAGATTCAGCCTAAATTCTGAGTCGGTAGATTTTAGCTGAATCCCTATTTGGTATTCAGAATATGATTACACTCCTGGAGATTTCCTCAGCCACTGTAATCATGCCTCTTCCGCAACAAACATTTCCTTTAATAAATTCAGTGAAGCTATCTTGAAATCTTTTCCTTCCCAAACCGAAATCCAATTAGGATCCTATAGGGCAGAAGGTGAGTGAGGCTGAAATTAATAGCACCTGAACTGCAGTAAATATCTGCTCTCATGATGAAACTGAAGATGTTCTTCTAACAATTCTTTAGAAATATTTGATGGCTAATCCCCAAAGCCTGATAGCTAAAATGAGACTCATGCAGTCAATTTGGCTAAGAGTTACTTCCCTGAAACAATCTGATTCTTGCATGAGCCTAATGAAACCCAATGCTCCCTTTGTGTCTCAAAGCATCTGTCCTCTGGATTGGAAGTAGCTAAATTCCTTTGATATATCTGAAAAAGAATGCATTGTCTGACTAAATTGCCAATCAATGTGGCCAACCGAGAGAATTAAACATTGTCATTAATGAGCTTAAGGTTCTTTTATGACTCATAAAGAACAGAATCCGCTCAATTGTTTTTCCATGGACTTATTGTTGCCCTTCATAAAGTTTTCTGTAGATAAGTGTTTGTAGTCCTCTTTGTGCTCATGATTTGTTCTGAGATAATCAGTATGCCAACAGCTATGAAACTGGATAGAAATATAATTGAGTAGATATTTCTCCCTCCCTCCCTCCCTCCCTCCCTCACACACACACACACACACACACACAGCCTAAGAAACAAGTGTGAGAGACAGCAATACTGTGTCCAATCAGCAAATGTAGAATATTTCCTTCAGGCAAGTGTACTGGTTGTTGTTGTTAGTCACAAAGTTGTGTCCGACCCATCATGACCCCATGGACAACATTCCTCCAGGCCTTCCTGTCCTCCACCATCCCCCGGAGTCCACTCAAGCTCACGCCAACTGCTTCAGTGACTACATCTAGCTACCTCATCCTCTGCCGTCCCCTTCTTCTTTTGCCATCTATTGTTCTCAGCATTAGACTCTTCTCCAGGGAGTCCTTCCTTCTCATTAGGTGGCCAAAGTATTTGAGTTTCATCTTCAGGATCTGGCCTTCAGTATCAGTATACCAGGACTGACTGGTTTGATCGCCTTGCGGTCCAAGGGACTCGCAGGAGTCTCCTCCAGCACCACAACTCAAAGGCCTCAATCCTTTTGCGCTCAGTCTTCCTTATGGTCCAACTTTCACAGCCATACATTGCAACTGGGAAAACCATAGCCTTGACTATACGCACTTTTGTTGGCAGGGTGATGTCTCTGCTTTTTAGTATGCTGTCTAGATTTGCCATAGCTTTCCTTCCCAGAAGCAAGCTTCTTTTAATTTCTTGGCTGCAGTCCCCGTCTGCGGCGATCTTGGAGCCCAGGAAAATAAAATCTGTTACTACCTCCATTTCTTCCCCATCTATTTGCCAGGAAGTGAGAGGACTGGATGCCATGATCTTAGTTTTCTTAATGTTGAGTTTCAAGCCAACTTTTGCACTCTCCTCCTTCACCCACATCAAGAGGCTCTTTAGTTCCTCTTCACTTTCTGCCATTAGAGTGGTATCATCTGCATATCTGAGGTTTGTTTGTTTGTTTATTTATTTAACATATTTGTATGCCGTTCCCTTGCAAACAAGCCTCAGGGTGGCTAACAACATAGGAAAGTACAATTTAAAAACAATACACAATTTAAAACTGGCCCATCTCAAAGTCTAACAAATAAAAATATTAAATATAACAATAAATAACAATATAAAATTAATAATTTAACAATTAAAATATTTCTTAAATAAGAAGCTCTTCGCCTGGCGCCGAAAAGCAAATAATGATGGCTCCAGGTGAGCCTCTCTGAGGAGTACATTCCATAGGTGGGGCGCCACCACAGAGAAAGCCCTCCTCCGGGTACTCACCCTCCTTATTTCTCTCACAGAGGGTTCCCGGAGGAGAGCATCAGCTGCCAATAGTAGGGGGCGGGAGGGCATATATGGTCTCAGGCTCTCCTTTAGGTAACCAGGACCCAAGTCTTTAAGGGCTTTATAGGTAAGAACCAACACCTTGAATTGGGCCCGGACTTCAATGGGAAGCCAGTTTAGCTGACAGAGAATTGGGGTGATATGAGAACCACGCCCAGTCCCCGTCAGCACCCTGGCAGCTTTATTTTGCACCAATTGAAGTATCTGGATCATCTTCAAGGGTAGCCCCACGTAGAGCGCATTACAGAAGTCTAACCGGGAAGTCACCAATGCATGTGTCACTGTCGCCAGGCAGTCAAACTCCAGGGACACAGCTGATGGATCAGCCGAAGCTGATGGAAAGCGCTCCTCACCACCGCTGACACTTGGGCTACCAAGGTCAGCTCCGGGTCAAGGAGCACTCCCAGGCTGCGGACCCTGTCTTTCAGAGGGAGTGCAACCCCATTTAAGACTAGGGTCAGGTACCCCTCTCCAAAGCCTGACCCACCCACCAACAGGACCTCCATCTTGTCAGGATTGAGCTTCAGTTTACTGGCCCTCATCCAGCCCATTACCTTGGCCAGGCTCTGGTTCAGCACAGCCACTGCCTCACCTGGATCGGTGGAGAATGAGAGGTAGAGCTGGGTATCATCAGCATACTGATGATTCCGCAGCCCACACCTCCTGATGACCTCTCCCAGTGGTTTCATGTAGATGTTAAAGAGCAAAGGGGACAGAATGGAACCCTGCGGAACTCCATGGCATAGCTGCCATGGTGCAGAGCCATAGTCCCCCAGCACCACCTTCTGGAATCGGCCATTGAGGTAGGAGTGGAACCACTGCAAAGCAGTGCCTCCAACCCCCAATCCCGCCAGCCTATCCAGAAGGATACCATGGTCGATGGTATCCAAAGCTGCCGAGAGGTCCAGGAGAATCAACAGGGATGCACTCCCCGTCCCTCTCCCTGCACAGGTCATCATACAGGGCAACCAAGGCAGATTCAGTACCGTACCTGGGTCTGAAGCCAGACTGAAATGGGTCAACTCCCCCTGGTGATTAATCCCTTATATTCAATGCAATTTCAGTGCTCTCTGAGCAATACAGGGATTGCATGGCAAACAGAAGTGGAGGAGAACCCAGTTGATGGAAACATCTGGCAAAGAGGGCATGGTCCAAGCAAACCATAACACTGAAAATGAACCACATGGGCTATGGAGGTTTACTGTATGCAGCCAGAACATGGGACAGGAAATGAGTGGAAGAAAGTCCTCCAGAAGGGGCTTCTCTCATCTAATATTACTTTTAAAATATATTAAAGTAATATTAAACAATATTACTCTCTCTCCTGCTGCCCTCTCTTCATTTCTGTAATCTAAAGCACTGGATGAACCCCATTCCAAGCTGAACATTTTACTTCAGAGGACAGATAAGTACTATTGCCAGGCATGGCACAGGATGAACATACAGAAATGACAGTTTCATTGCCTTCTTGGATCACCAATACATAGATGATTATCACTCTTCTGGAGACTTTGGTCTGTTTAAGATATTGGCTTTCTCTTGCTCCTCTGATGGCTCATATTGAATGTGAAAGTGGTCATGCAGAGTGGCCTGTGTGGAAAGCCAAGCCCCAGTGGGACCCAATCCAGAGAGCCTCACTAGAGAGTGTCATTGAAATCACTGGGATTATTGAAATTGAAGCCCCATATTTAACAAGCATTCTTCTTGGAGGAGGGAGCTGGGAAGTGGGTGCAAGCTTTTGTTATTTCTGAGTATGTGTGAGCTAGTGGAAAGGAGGGAGTATGTGTGTGTGCTTTAAGTAAAAGAATCATGTTAAAAAGATGTATCTTTGGATGCTGAGAACTTATTTATTTGATTTATAGTCTACCCCACATAAGGCTGTCTGGGTGTCTTACAACATATTGCTGGAAGTTTGCAATTTTTATAGTCTTTTTGTGTGGTCTAGAAATTCATTATTTCTTTATTTGTTGTCTTGCCATGTCCTTTTTTTAGGAATGAGTTGTTCCTGAGTTCCAAACACTGCTTTTTTGTGACTCTGATATCATCTTCATCACCACCATCCAAACATCACCATTTTTGTGGTTATGTGGATTATCCCCCATCGTTTTGTATTCAGGAATTGTAGTCACTGGAATCTTTGTTCCACAGGAGATATTATGGGCATGGAAGAATGTGTGTCCAAATCAGTGCTTTGGTATTGTTGTTTGAACTCTCCCTTCCTTTGCATTCATGTTCTTAAAGTGCTTGTACCAGCTCCCTTTTCTGTGATACCAGTTGCAGGCTGCTGGGGATTCAAAGGGCTGCTCCATCTCCACTAACCCCTTAGCTTTCCATCTGCCAACCCACTTTCTGCTCTCTGGTCAGATTAGCTGTCAATGTCCAGGAGAATTCACAGAAGATTGTTGTTGTTGTTGTTGTTAGTCGTGAAGTCATGTCCGACCCATTGGGACCCCATGGACAACGTTCCTCCAGACCCTCCTGTCCTCCACCATCCCCCGGAGTCCACTCAAGCTCACACCAACTGCCTCAGTGACTCCATCATCTCATCCTCTGCCGTCCCCTTCTTTTGCCATCTATTGTTCCCAGCACTAGACTCTTCTCCTGGGAGTCCTTCCTTCTCATTAGATGGCCAAAGTATTTCAGTTTCATCTTCACTATCTGGCCTTCTAAAGAGCAGTCAGGGTTGATCTCCTCTAGGACTGACCGATTTGATCGCCTTGCAGTCCAAGGGACTTACAGGAGTCTTCTCCGGCACCACAACTCAAAGGCCTCAATCCTTTTGCGCTCGGCCTTCCTTATGATCCAGCTTTCACAGCCATACATTGCAACTGGGAAAACCATAGCCTTGACTATACGCACTTTTGTTGGCAGGGTGATGTCTCTGCTTTTTAGTATGCTGTCTAGATTTGCCATAGCTTTCCTCTGCAGAAGCAAGCGTCTTTTAATTTCTTGGCTGCAGTCCCCATCTGTGGTGATCTTGGAGCCCAGGAAAATAAAATCTGTCACTACCTTCATTTCTTCCCCATCTATTTGCCAGGAAGTGAGAGGACCAGATGCCATGATCTTAGTTTTCTTAATGTTGAGTTTCAAGCTAACTTTTGTGCTCTCCTCTTTCACCCGCATCAAGAGGCTCTTTAGTTCCTCTTCACTTTCTGCCATGAGAGTGGTATCATCTGCATATCTGAGGTTGCTGATATTTCTCCCAGCAATCTTGATTCCTACTGGTGATTCATCTAGCCCTGCCTTTCTCATGATGTGCTCTGCATATAAGTTAAATAGGCAAGGCGACAATATACAGCCTTGCCAAACTCCTTTCTCAATTTTGAACCAATCAGTGGTTCCGTGTCCAGTTCTCACTGTTGCTTCTTGACCTGCATATAGGTTTCTCAAGAGACAAATAAGATGGTCTGGTACTCCCATCTCTTTAAGAACTTGCCACAATTTGTTGTGATCCACACAATCAAAGGCTTTAGCATAGTCAATGAAGCAGAAGTAGATGTTTTTTTGGAACTTCCTAGCTTTCTCCATGATCCAGCGTATGTTGTCAATTTGATCTCTAGTTCCTCTCCCTCTTCAAAATCCTGCCTGTACTTCTGGTAGTTCTCTGTCCACATACTGCTGGAGCCTAGCTTGTAGGATTTTAAGCATCACTTTGCTAGCAAGTGAAATGAGTGCAATGGTGCGGTACTTTGAACATTCTTTGACATTGCCCTTCTTTGGGATCGGAATGTAAACTGACCTTTTCCAATCCTGTGGCCACTGTTGAGTTTTCCAAATTTGCTGACATATTGAGTGTAGCACTTTTACTGCATCGTCTTTCAGGATTTTGAATAGCTCAGCTGGAGTACTGTCACCTCCACTTGCTTTGCTGTTGCTCAGACTTCCTAATGCCCATTTGACTTCACATTCCAGGATGTCTGGCTCGAGGTCAGTGACCACCCCATCGTGCTTATCAGGGATGTTAAGCTCTTTCTTTTATAGTTCTTTGTAATCTTGCCACCTCTTCTTAATCTCTTCTGCCTCTGTTAGGTCCCTGCCATTTTGGTCCTTTATTATGCCCATCTTTGCATGAAATGTTCCCTTCATATCTCCAATTTTCTTGAAGAGATCTCTGGTCCTCCCTATTCTATTGTTTTCTTCTATTTCTTTGCACTGTTCATTTAGGAAGGCATTCTTATCTCTTCTAGCTGTTCTCTGGAATTTTGCATTCAATTGTTTGTATCTTTCTCTGTCTCCCTTGCCTTTCGCTTCCCTTCTTTCCTCAGCTATTTGTAAAGCTGCCTCAGACAGCCATTTTGCTTTCTTGCCTTTCTTTTTCTTTGGGATGGTTTTAGTTGCTGCCTCTTGTACAATGTTGCGAACCTCCGTCCATAGTTCTTCAGGCACTCTGTCTATCAGATCTAATTCCTTAAATCTATTTGTCACCTCTACTGTATATTCATCAGGGATATGATTTATGTCATACCTGAATGGCCTAGTGCTTTTCCCTACTTTCTTCAACTTAAGCCTAAATTTTGCCACCAGAAGCTCATGATCTGAGCCACAGTCAGCTCCTGGTCTAGTTTTTACTGACTGTATAGACCTTCTCCATCTTTGGCTGCAGAGCACATAGTCAATCTGATTTCTGTGTTGACCGTCTGGTGATGTCCATGTGTAGTGTCGTCTCTTGGGTTGTTGCAAAAGAGTGTTTGCTATGACCATCGTATTCTCTTGACAAAATTCCACCAGCTTGTGCCCTGCTTCATTTTGTACTCCAAGGCCAAACTTGCCTGTTATTCCGGTTATCTTTTGGCTTCCTACTTTAGCATTCCAATCCCCCATGATGATAAGGACATCATTTTTTGGAGTTAATTCTAGAAGGTGTTGTAGGCCTTCATAGAACTGGTCAACTTCAGCCTCTTCAGCAACAGTGGTTGGGGCATAGACTTGGACTATTGTGATGTTGAATGGTTTGCCTTGGATTCAAACTGAGAGCATCCTGTCATTTTGGAGATTGTAGCTCAGTGCTGCTTTTCCTAGTCTTTTATTGACTATGAAGGCTACTCCATTTCTTCTGATGGACTCTTGCCCGCAGTAGTGTACCTGATGGTCATCTGAGTTAAATTCACCCATTCCTGTCCATTTTAGTTCACTGATTCCTAAGATGTCGATGTTCAGTCTTGTCATCTCTTGTTTGACCACATCCAGCTTGCCTTGATTCATGGATCTGTTCAAAGATAGGCTGGACATGCACATGGTGGGCATGTCATGAGCGGAGCCGGCTGGTGCCGGAGGTCAGACTAGATGGCCCAGGAGGCCCCTTCTGACTCGCTCTGTTTCTATGTTTCTATGTTTCCAGGTTCCTATTGAGTATAGATCTTTGCAGCATCGGACGCTCCTTTCACCACCAGATACATCGGCAACTGAGTGTCCTTTCGGCTTTGACCCAGTCGCTTCATTCTTTCTGGCGCTACTAGTACTAGCCCTCCGCTCTTCCCCTGTAGCATATTGGACACCTTCCGACCTTAGGGGCTCATCTTCCGGCATCATATCTTTTTGCCTTTTGGTACTGTCCATGGGGTTTTCATGGCAAAGATACTGGAGTGGGTTGCCGTTTCCTTCTCCAGTGGATCATGTTTTGTCAGAGCTCTCTGCTATGCAAGCCCCTTCGCCACAACAAGGCAGTGATCCAATGAAGGAGCACAAAAGATTAGACTACTGTAAAAACAAAAATAGGCATACATATATTTTGTGGGAACACCACAGACAGAAATGTAAAGAACTTTCCTTGCACCACATGGTAAAAAGCCAGGCTTTGCAACCAAGTTTAATTGACGGAGAAGCCACCTTGGAGCAGTATTGCTTGATGGCGCTAGTGTATTTCTTAATTAGGTTTATATCCTGCATTTTTCTTTTACATCATAGTTCTCCTTCTGCTGTCAATCTTATCCCTACAACAACAACCCAGTGAGGAGGTTGGGCTGAGAGTCTGTGACTGGCCCAAAAGTACCCAATGAGCTCCATGGGTGAGCAGGAACTAGAGCCCTGAGTCTCACACTGAGTTCTACACCACACTGGCTTTCTGTTTGTGTATCTTTCTCTCAGCCACAGCCTATATAAAAGATGTAACACTTTAAAGCATGGGTGCACACTCTCCCTCTTCCCCACCCTTAGCACCACATCTTCTGAGTGAAATCTACCTAGGCTTGCTGCCAGTGGCAGGCATGTGCAGGTCTTAAGGCAGGCTGGAGCAGAATAATCTAATATGTCTCATCAATTCCTTACACATATACCCCTCAAGACTCCTATCTATCAATTCCTCCACTTCCCTCTCTCCTGTTTATTCTTTTTCTGTCCACCATTTTTCTCTTTAGCCCCTTCTAACTTTTTCTCCTCCATTCCCTCTCTCTAGATCTCTTTCATTCTCTCCTTCCCCACTGCTTCTTTTTCTTTTTCTGCTACCCAGCAAGGATCCCCCCACCAAGAGAAAAATTACTATTTTTTAATGCTTCTACTGGTGTCAGTGGAAGGGGGATGGGTTGTGACAAATGTCCAAATGAGAGTATGTAGAGGTTAATTTTTTTCCTCCCCAGCTGCCCTTCTCTCATATACAACCCATATGACAATTAAGCTTTTAAAAAGGCACATCTGTGTGAAGTGTTCTTTTTCAGGGGAAGGAGGCAGTAACATGGCTAGAGGACTGCAAGTCATAAATGGCCTGTGACCTGAAGGTTTGCCCTCTCTGTTTTAGGGGTACACAGACAATTCATGTACATGTGGCTTTCAGCAACAGCAGGCAGCTGTCTTGCCAATCAGTATAAAAATAGAAAGAAATTCTGCACAAAGCATCACTCTATGGCAAGTGCAGAGGATTTCTGCTAGTTGTCTGTGGTGGGGTGATGTGGCACATCTCTTTTTCCTTCTCCCTTGAGCCATCTCTGAAGAACAATGAAGGTTCCTGCTCCCAGGGTATGGCCAACCATTTCAGGAAGTAGCCTCCTTCTCATGGTCCTCAAAAGAAAAGGGTTAAGCAAAGAAACCAGAATTCAGCTGCATACCACTTTCTTATTGACCTGCAAGGATGTCACAAGGATTTAAAAGGGATGTTCAGATAAGCAAAGCAGCTACATACCAGGGCTGGATGAATATTTCAGTTTTCCAATTTTAACGTTGGAAATTTGCATAACTCAGTACATATTTTAGTGCACATTTCTCCTAATATGTGCATTTGTGAACCACCCAGAGAGCTTTGACTATTGGGCAGCATAGAAATGTAAAAAAGTAAGTAATTTTGTATGCAGATTTGCCAAATTTTCAAGGAATTTTCTAAAATAATGCATTTTAATGTTATTTTCCCTAATACTTTTGTTTCTGTGTGTACCTATTCCTGGGGTGTACCTTGGGGTGTATGGGGTGATCAGGGAGGGGTAGCACCTCTGGTGTAGGGGCATGTCATGTCCTCTTAGGGCACCTCGTCCACCTTTGGTCCCCACTTGTCACCCAGCTCTCACCTGTGGCTCCCAGTAGCTGTAGCATGCGCAGTGGCCACACCCTGGGCAACAGCTTCGACAGGGTGGCCAAATCAGGTTGAGGGTAGCCATTGGGTCAAGACTTTCATTGAGATAAGGATTTGTCTGTCCCGAGCATGTGAAGACAGACTCTGGTTAATTGAGCGGATGAGACCTACTAGAATAGGACCAACAGTCATGAAGGCAGTTTCTGCAAGCATTGTGGTACGCTAAGAGCACAGCAAGACACAAAGACACCCTGGTCGACCACTGAGCCCAGCTCATCTCCCACCATCTTGACTCTTGTCCTGCCACTGGAGCAAGATGGATTCTGGGAAGAGAGAGTGAGGCTGACTATGCGCACCTTTCCCTCACTTTAATCCAATCCACACACAAGTCTTGACATCTTCAGCTCTAGTAAACCTCAAAGTCTTGTGGCAATGGGTGAGCAATGAAGCAACAGGTGTGGATACACTGGGAGCTGTAGCCGCAGACCTGCACACAGGCAGCTCAGGTCTAATGGTTATCTTCTTGCTGACCGAAGCAACAGCTGGATTCGGTGTCTACTGAGTGACTGAGCAGCCCTCTTTAGGGCCGCACTACTCACCTCCATAGCAAGAGGAAGGGGCTAGAAAAGGTGCCCTAAACATTTTGCTTCACAGAACCCTGGCCAGCTTACTGTGGCTGGAGGAGATCCCATCTTATGCGGTCGAACAACAAAACTGCAAACAAAATGCAAACGTAAGGTAACACCACTGACTATTGGCACGTGGAATGTATGCACGCTTCAAGACAACCCCTCAGCAGATTGACCAGAAAGAAGAACGGCCCTGGTTGCCAGAGAGCTCGCATGATTTAACATCGATATTGTGGCCCTGTGTGAAACTCGCCTAGCCAACGAAGGCCAGCTCACAGAAACAGGAGGCGGTTACATATTCTTCTGGTGTGGACGTAGCAGTGATGAACGTCATGAATCTGGAGTTGGCTTTGTGGGTCTTGTCCCCATACCAGACAGTCTTCACAAGGGTGTGAACGACCGACTCATGACACTGCACCTCCCACTACTGAGAGAAAAGCAAGCCACACTGATCAGCTCCTATGCACCCACAATGATGAATCCGGATGAAGTAAAGGACAAGTTTTATGAAGACCTCGATGTCCTGCTCTCTTCCGTGAAGTGCACTGACAGGCTGATTCTACTTGGCAATTTCAACACGAGAGTAGGATCCGATCACTCTGCCTGGGATGGCGTCATTGGAAAAAAATGGAATCGGCAAATGTAACAGCAATGGAAGACATGTGCAGCTCATGATCTGATCATCACTAATACCATCTTCTGCCTGCCAACTTGCAAAAAGTCGTCCTGGATGCACCCACGCTCCAAGCACTGGCATCTCATTGATTATGTCATTGTGCGAAAGAAAGACAGACAGGATGTAAGGGTGACCAAGGCCATGCCGAGTGCTAACTGTTGGACTGACCACAGACTCATCATCTCCAAATTAAGCCTTCACATCAAGCCTAAGAGACATCCACAGGAAAACAAAGCTGTGATGAAAAAGATCAACGTTAGTAAACTGAGGAACCCCAACACAGCAGCTTCACTAGCAGAAGATCTTGACAACCAACTTTCAGAGCTGCAATTAGAGGAAAATGCTGAGGACTGGGAATGCTTCCGGGATATTGTGCACTCTTCTGCACTAAAGGTTCTTGGACCCCCACACAGGAAACAGCAGGACTGGTTTGATGAAAACAATGAAGAGATCAAGGCCTTACTTGCCGAAAAGTACCGCCTTCACTGTGCTCATCAGAACGACCCGTTGTCAACAGCTAAGAAAAATGCCTTCAACAACGCTTGCAGGACTGTACAGAGCAAGCTTCGCAAGATGCAGGACTCCTGGTTGAGTGCCAAAGCATATGAAATCCAGAAGTTTGTTGATACAAATGATGCCAAATGGTTCTACGAAGACCTCAGATCCTTGTATGGCCCTCATAGAGCTCCCCTCTACTGGACTCAGATGGTACAACTCTCATTAGTGAGAAGACTCTGATTCTACAGCGTTGGGCTGAGCCAATCCGTACTGAACCACCCATCCTCCATTAGTAATGAGGTGATTGACAGAATGCCCCAGGCAGATATCAACCACAGCCTGGATGCCCCACCAACAAAGCCTGAAACCCTACAGGCCATCAGCCAGCTGTCCAGTGGCAAGGCCCCAGGATCTGACATGATCCCAGCGGAAGTCTATATGGAAGGTGGTGCAGTGCTTGTCAACAAACTCAGCTGTTCCAATCCTTCTGGAATCAAGGATCCATTCCCCAGGAACTGAAAGATGCATCCATCATACACCTCTACAAGAGGAAAGGAAATCGACAAGTCTGTGATAATCACAGAGGAATATCATTGTCCTCCATCGCAGGCAAGATCCTTGCACATGTGTTGCTGAATCACCTGACTGACCACCTGAAAAAGAGTCTACTACCCGAGACACAGTGCGGCTTTTGCAAAGAGCGTGGCTGCTCTTCGCAGCTCGACAGCTCCAAGAGAAGTGTCAAGAGCAGAATTGTGAACTGTACACCATCTTTGTGGACCACACCAAGGCTTTTGACACTGTGAGTCACGAAGGTCTGTGGCGCATCATGTTGAAGTTTGGGTGCCCTGACAGATTTGTCCTGATGGTACGTCAATTTCATGACGGCATGACAGCTCATGTTTTGGATGATGGAGAAGCTTCAGAGGCCTTTCCCATCACAAATGGCATCAAGCAAGGGCACGTTCTGGCACTGACCCCATTCAGCATAATGTTTTCAGCCATGCTGACAGACGCCTTCAGAACAACTCCTTGGGAGTAAGCCTGAAATACAGGACCGATGGGAAACTGTTCAACCTGTGAAGGCCCCAGGCTGTCATCAAGATAAAGGAGACTGTGCTACGAGACCTCCTTTTTGCTGATGACTGTGCCCTGAATGCTGGATCAGAGCAGGAAATGCAAGCCAGCATGGACAAATTCGGCCTCCTCATCAACACAGAGAAAACCAAAGTGATGCATCAGCCTGCTCCGAAAGCCCAACACCAAGAGCCCACCATCACAGTGAAAAAATCTGCAAGCAGTGGACCAATTTACATACCTTGGCAGCAGCCTTTGCCGCGCAGTGACAATTGACATCGAGGTCAACTACAGAATCGCCCTTGCAAGGCAAGCTCTGCATTCAGCAGACTGCTGACCAAAGTGTGGGACCACTGTGGAATAAGCTTTGCTACAAAGCTTAAAGTCTACCGAACAGTAGTGCTAACTGCCCTGATGTATGCCAGTGAGACTTGGACAGTATACAGGAGGCACGCTAGGCAACTGAACCACTCCCACATGACTTGCCTCCGCAGACTTTTGAGGATCCTGTGGCAGGACAAGGTGCCAGACACAGAAGTCCTTTCCAGAGCAGACCTACCATCAGTTCACACCCTGCTGATGAAATCCCAGACACACTGAGCAGGCCATGTTGCAAGGATGCCAGACCACCGCATCCCCAAACAGCTCTTCTATGGTGAGCTGCCTCAAGGAAAGCGATTGCACAGGGGACAAAAGAAGCAATACAAAGACACGCTGAAAGCCTCTCTCAAGTCCCTGGCTATCGACACCACCTCCTGGGAGATCCTGGCACAAGACCGATCGACATGACGCATGCTGATCCACCAAGGCTGCCAAACTTCTGAAGCCAGAAGGACAACCATAGCCCAAGAGAAGTGAGCACTCCGTAAAGCCAGAGTTGCAAATTTTGCAACTGACATGTGGCAGAACACTCTGTGCCTGTATCGGCCTTATCAGCCACCTGCGGACACACCATGGGCAACTCACAACCCATTAGATGTCAAGGTCCTCATCAAAAACGATGGATGAACATCATCATCACCTCTGCCTGGCTTCTGTAATTTAACCAAAGCTCATTGGAACAAAATTCCAAACTGGGTCCACTTTGATATTCTGTAGTATGTGTATGTTTACATCAATTTTTATTATGGAATAAAGCTTTATTTATTTATTTGCTTGCTTGATAAAAGAGTTCCTGAAAATAGGGTTTTCTGAAAATAGGTCCAGAATCAAATCAATGAGCAGCAGTCTTCGTCTCTGGTGTCTGTCCTGTAGGTGCAGTCCTGTCTTTGTGAAAACAGTCTATCCCTTTTGAAGCTTAGACTAGTCGGCTCCTCCTTCCATGATTTTAAGGTGAGAACTAAGCAATAAATTTACCTGTGACAGAGCACCATAAGAAACCTTTAGTATGTTTACTTCTCATGTGTTGTGTATGTCTGATTATTACTCAAAGAAATCATCATTAGTTTGTGATAGGTGCAGAAAAAAGCCTTGTTTATAATTTACTTTTTAAAATATAACCAATATCTGTAAATCTGAAATATGAGGGATTTATGAAAAATGGGAAATGTTGCGAGGAATCTAATTCTATGCCTGCATTAGAAAATGAGACTTGCACATTTTATGCAGGTCAGTAAAAAAGAAATGTTGAGATTCTCTTGTAGGAAGTATTTTTATTACCAGCAATTATTGCATAAATGAAATTGGAAGTTTGAAATAGATTTTAATGGAAGGTTCATTTTGTAGCAGATTACAAAACAACAATCCAGAGTTGACTAGGGATTCCTGTTCCTCTACTCTGTTGAGATGAAATATTGTTCTGATGCAATGAATGAAAAGGTGGAGATTTCTGGAAACAGCTGAGTTTTAGAGGTGCTGTTTAGTACAGAAAGGATGTGTTTTGTATAAAACAGCATTTGGAAATCACATGGGTTAGCAATATTTGCAAAGATATCCTTAACCTATATGTTCTATAGATTTTTAGTGAAAAGGGGACATTTTTGTGCAAAACTGCATTAAGAAACCACAGGGCTTGATAAGATTTGAACAAAATTGCAAATCTGATGAAACCAATATGTTTTCTTGTTTCTTATTTCCATAAATTCTATTGGCAGTTTTAAAACACACAAATCAGTCTATTTTGCACACAGAAGCCTGTTAACTAGCTTGTCTCATGAATGGGAGTGAGTCACCACAAGTGCATGGACAGCAAAATGGAACTGAGGAAGTTTAATGAATTTTCATCTCAAGCAGATTCATCACACATCTTTGGTGAGAACTCTAATTCAACACTAACATGGCAGAATACACTGGGATTCAGATGGAGACTATAAAAAGCTAAGCTTTCAATGCCGTTAACTTGGATGCTTGAATCTGTCAGTTTTTCCACATTCTTTTTTTAATCACTTTTTTTTTGGATGTAAATATAGCAAATGTTCGTAGCTGAGCATCCCTTGTTGATTTAGTGGCTTTTGAAAGTTAGCAGATGCTTCCTCAATTCACTTTGGAAGTTGGCTGGCTATTGAGCTAAGACTTGTCCAAATTAGTAGCTGTACAGTTGGTGAAAATGTTGAACAATGAAGTTGATGGAAAAAACAGCTGTCCAACCATTGGAGCTGGCTGAAAGCAAGAATCAACCTAGAGATGGGGTGGCAAAGGGGATGTTGTTTGCTTCCAGAGAACTGATGCATATGTGCAGATACTTTTAGTTGTTTGGGAACCAGTTCACTCTTTTACACATGCTAATTAGCAAACAGATATCACAAATGCACCATAAATCTTCAAAGTTCACTGAAGCCAAAAGACAGGAGAGGCTGAAGAGGCAACTTATCCATTGCAACTTTTAGTCTGAGTTTTATATGAGCTATCCATGAGCTATGGGCAAGAAACTCAGGGACCTAAAGGCCCAAGTGGCCTTTTTCTCTATCTTGCTGATCTGGGGATTTGGGCCACCTAGGGAGAATAGGGTTGCTAGGGTGAATGACTGGTTCAGGGCATGGTGTCAGAAGGAACACTTTGGGTTCCTTGACCAGGCCACCTGATTTCTTGCCAATGGACTTCTGGACAGGGACAGGGTGCACCTCACAGGATGAGGAGAAGGTCCTACAGAAATGCACTAGTGAGCTTCATCCAGAAGACTAAACTGAGCTGGGCAGGGGGAGTGGGTTTCTACAAAGAGGTGGCTGGTATCAGGGAGGGTGAGAGGAAGGAGGAGGCCAGGCAACCCAAAGAAAAAGATCTTGTGGAAAGGAGCTGAGATACATGTACACCAATGGGAGGAACATGGGTAATAAGCAGGAAGAACTTGAGGCTTTCCTGGGAATAGGAGGGTTTGACCTGGTGGGGATCACGGAAATTTGGCAGGATAAAAAGCAAGACTAGAATGTAATCATAGAGGAGTATCACCTGTTTAAAAAGAACAGGAAGAGAAAGAAGGGAGACGGTATAGCATTATATGTCAGGAAAGGGATAGGATGCAATGAGATAAAAGGTGGTGCAGATAGGGATCTGGTAGAGGTGGTCTGGGTGAAGCCAAGGGGTTTCAACAGGGAAAATGACCTGACAGTGGGGGTAAGTCAACTTGAGACCCTGGACAATGCTCTGATAAATCAGATTCAAAGGATATCTTGGGAGGGAGGGCACAGAAATTATGGGAGATTTCAATCTCCCAGATATTAGTTGGGGGACATACTCGGTGGCAACAGCCAGGTCACATTGCTTCCTAGACACTATGGAGGGAGGGTTTTTCATGCAGAGAATCTGGGAGGCAATGAGAAGGGGAAATATCCTTGACTTGGTCTTGACTTACAGGAAGGAGCTGATAGATGGGGTGCAGATTAGTGGAGCTCTGGATGTGAGTGATCACTCCATCCTTTGCTTTGAGATCAGGGGGATGGGGATCAGTGCAGGTTGAGTATTAGAAGCTGGGATTTCAGAAGGTCCAACTTTGGCCAGTTGAAGGCCAGACTGGGGAAAGTTTCCTGGGAGACAGTACTGGAAAGCAAGTGAGTTGAGGAGAGGTGGATGGTACTCAAAAGGGAGATCATGGAGGCACAAACCTTGATGATACCACTATTTAGAAAGGTGGGGAGGGTTTGACTACAGCTAAACATGAGTCAGCAGTGTGATGCAGCAGTCAAAAGGGCGAACACCACCCTTGGTTGCATAGCCAGAAGTGTGGCTTCTAGATCGAGAGAGGTATTACTACCACTCTATAAGACTCTGGTGCACCTGCAACTGGCGTATTGTGTTCAGTTCTGGGCTCCACGTTACAGGAAGGATATAGCCAGGGAGAATCAGTGCAGCATAGGGCCACAAGGATGGTGGCTAGATATCAGGGAAAGCTGTATGAGGTGAGACTAAGGGAACTGGGTCTTTTCAGCCTGGAGAAGAGAAGACTCCGAGTGGATCTGTTGGCCACATATAGGTACATGAGGGAGTGTCACATGGAGGTGGGTAGAGACCTGTTCTCCCCTGCAGTGGAAGGCAGAATCTGCTCCAACAGAGCCAAGCTCAAGGAACCACGGTTCAATTTGCATGCCAGATAGTGCTTCCTGACAGTTAGGACCCCCAAGGTATGGGATGGGTTTCTGTGAGAGGTGGTTGAAGCCCTATCAGTAAGAGTATTCAAGGATAGGTTGGGCATGCACATGGCAGGCATGTCATGAGCAGAATTGACTGGAGCCAGGGGTCAGATTAAATGGCCTGGGATGCTCTTTCTCTGTGTTTCTATTTTTCTATCCATGGTGCTGAACTACAGCAAAAATAGGGAGCTGCCATTGAAACAAATGCAAATCACTCATGGAATTATGTAAAGCCAACTATCTGTTTATTGCAAATGCATACTTCAGCCAACTTATCCATTGACTGAACACATGGACATCTGACAAATAATACAGATGGAACCATATTACTGGCAAAGTTCAACAATGAATTGAAATGACACCGGATAGACACTTCAGAAGAAATACCCAACCATAATGTCAGCAATGACATTAAGAAATTTTGCATACCTTGAATCTTTAATTCAATTCTACCAAACTGCAGCCAAGAAATGAATTTGGAAAGGCAACACTTAATGAACTAGAAAAGATTGTCAAGTTGAAAGACATGTCACTGAAGACCAAGGAATAATTTAGGCCATTATACTTCCAATCACTATGTGTGAGTGTGAAAATTGGACAGTGAAGAAACCTGACAGAAAGAAATGGATGCATCTGAAACATGCTTCAGAAATACTTTTGATTGACAGAAGGATGAACAAGTGGGTCCTAGATCAAATCAAGTCAGATCTTGCCCTGGAAGTAAAAATGAGGTTGTTGTGTTTTGGACACATCATGAAAAGGCAAGACACAAAATAATACTAGGGAAAGTTGAAGGTAGGAGGAGAAGGTAAGACTAAAATATGTAATGGATCCATTCCATAAAGGAAGCTATAGCCTTGAGTTTACAAGCTATGGTTTTCCCAGTTGTCATATATAGCTGTGAGAGTTGGACCATAAGGAAGGCTGAGTGCCAAAGAATTGATGCTTTTGAATTGTGGTGTTGAAGAGGACTCCTGGGAGTCCCTTGGACTGCAAAGAGATCAAATAAGTCAGTCCTAAATGAAATCAACCCTGACTGTTCTTTAGAAGGACAGATACTGCAGCTGAAGCTCATTGGAAAAGACCTTGATGCTGGGAATGATTGATGGCAAAAGGCAAAGGGGAAGGCAGAGGATGTGGCTGGATGGAACCACTGGTTCAGTGGATGTGGGGGGTGGGTGGACACCAAGAAGCAGTGGAGGACAGGAGAGCCTGGCATACTGTGGTTCATGGGGTTACGGAGAGTCAGGCACGACTGTGTGACGGAACAAGAAGTTCATATATAAGACTGAAAAGTTCAAATTGGGGGAGTTTGTGCAATATTCAGTCTGAATGCATTTCTCTTTCATTCCTATCTTGGTTGCCTACCCATGATGTATGTATATCATACAGACATATGTGTCAGGCAACCAAGACTGGCACAGCTCTCTGTTGAATGTACAAATCTCTGTACAAGTCCCAAATGTAAGTAATGAAAGAATGTAACAAATCTAATTGTCCTAAAATTCATGACTATTTTAAGGACAAATCAATCAATAAACAGCTGCAAAGAAAATGTGCTCCTTAAAAACAAACATAAATGATATGCTATGATAGAGTGGAACGAAAGAGAACTTCCTAATGCCTGTATTTATGTTCATAGAGATACATAGTTATGGCCCCTGGACAGTGCTCTGCAAGATAGAAATGATAAGTAAAAGTTTTCATAAAACAGTAAAATGATGTATAATTGCAATCTGTAGCTTTGAATGCTTGTTGGTTCAAGGTTCTGTACATTTTTATTGGAGAGAAACTGAACCACCATTTTTTGCAAACCAAATGTAGGAAAACAAACGAAAAATAGAAACATAGAGAAAACCAAGTCAGAAGGGACCTCCCAGGCCATGTAGTCTGACCCCTGGCTCCAGTCGGTTCCACTCATGTAATCTCCAACATATGGTTATCCAATCTTTCCTTGAACACCTGTTGTGTGGCTGACACTCCTTCTCAATGAAAGCAATCACTCCAGTTGATACTACAAAGGTCTTTATTCCACACAGTATTGCAATTACAGTCGCATAGAATAAGAAGTCCTCTTGTCCTAAATATGTTCAACTTACATTGGGTTTATGAACCTTTGGGTAGTCCTTCTAAAGTCAGGGCATGTCACTCAATCAGTCTCAATTCTAGCTGTCCCAATCTGTGCGTGTGCCTGTGAGAATGAGCATCCCCAAAAGCCCCCACATCCCATATCAGCAACTTTTCCCCATCAACACCTAAATTGGTCTCTTGATGCTCCTCTGTTTTGACTTCTCCCTGAATCTCCTTATTTAGTTTATTCTCATTTCCATCATGTGTGCAGCTGGGGAGTACAGATTGTTTTGCTGGCACCAGAAATAGCTCTTCATCAACACTCTGGTTCTCATGGGAAGCTTCCTCCTCTTTTGTGTGCATCCAGGACTCTTCTGAGTCTGTGCGCACGGCAACACCCTCATTGCTGGGGCCTCCACCACCTCCCATTCCATATCGTAAGGGTCCTGACCATCAAGAAGTACTTCCTGACATCCAACCTGAAGCCTGGTTCTTTGAGCTTTGCCCCACTGGAATGCATCCTGCCCTTCACTGCAGAGAACAGGTCACAGCCCTCCTCCACATGACATCCCCACTCATACCTATTAGTCACTAAAAGATCACCTTGGAGTCTCCTCTTCTCCAGCCTGAAAAGATCCAGTTTCCCCAATCTTTCCTCATTTGTCATCTCTCTGAACCCAGCTACCATTCTTCTGACCCTGTGCTAAACTGATTCTAACCTAGCTATACCTCTCCTAAAATGTGGAGCCCAGAACTGGATGCAGTACTCCAGTTCTGGGCACACCAGAGTTTTGTAAAGCAGTATCAACACCTCCCTAGATCTGGAAGCCACACTTCTGCCTATACATCCCAGAGTGGCATTTGCCGTGTCACACTGCTGGCTCATGTTCACCATTCTGTTGACAAATACCCTGAGATCCCTTTCACAAGTGCTGCTCTCCAGTCCTTTGTCCCCCATCTTGTATCTGTGACATCTATTCCTGTGTCCCAAGTGCAAGACCTTGCACTTATCCACATTGAATGCCATCCTGTTGTTCCCCGTCCTCTTCCACAGCCTGTCCAGATCCTCCTGAATCTGGATCACCTGTTTTGCAATTGTGGCCACTGCCCCCACTTTGGTATCATCTGTGAATTTAGTTAGCAGACTGGTTATCCCCACCTCCAGGTCAATGAATGGAATCTGCCCCAGAAATGAACCCTGAGAAACTTTGCCCATCACCAGCTGCCATCCCAATGATTCTCCACTAGTAGTTACTCTCTGCTTTGTCTGTCAACCATGCCCTAATCCATCAGGCAGTGCATCAATCTATCCCAAAGCTCAACATTTTCTTGATCAGGACATTATGCAGCACATTGTCAGAGACCTTGCTGAGATCCAGGTAAACCACATCTACAGTGTCCCCACCATCTAACCACCTCAGAATTCCACAAGGTTTGTCTGACAGGACCTGTTTTTAAGGAATCCTTGCATGGCCCTCCCATAGATCTTGGGTTTCTAGAGCTTTCCCTGTTATAAGCCTTTCCCAGAATGGACATAAAGCTAACTGGCCTGTAATTCCCCATATCCCCTCTGCTACCCTTCTTAAAGATTGGAACCACTGAGTACAGTCCCATCTTTAGAATGCCAATGGCAAGAGTAGTGAGAAGGAAATGCAGATTTACTGTTGTAAGTTTTAAAGAAAATGCATTCAATGGTCAAGGTTTTTTCTTGTCTCACATACTAGTATGTTTAGAATGGATGGCTCTCTTTGTCTTTGTAGAAAGGGTTTAATCATATTTCCTGCATATGTATACTATCGTTTGCTATTGGTGTTGGGCATATTGTCTGCTTGCCACATATCATTCAGCAAACACAGCTGAAAAGGATATTCCTTCCTAAGCAAAACAAGCAAAAGAGTTTGTCCAGAAAGATTCTAGCCACTTACCTACACTTTTGGTCAAGTACAGAGGTCAGGATCTGTTTGTCTGCCTCACCTTCCTCCCTGCCCCAAGTTTATTCTCAACAGGACTTTTTAGAAAACATTGTCATACATAGTCAATTCAAATGCAATTCTTGGATTGAGTCAAGGATCTTGCTTACCTTGAGCTAGAGCTGCCCAGGCTTTTTTCCATTAACAGTTCCTCTACACTCTAGACATGAAGAAGGGCATTAAAAAAAAAAAAACCTTATCCTTTGGCATGAGGGTGTTGAACCTCTTTCAGCAGAAAGTTTTTATTTAGATTCAGAGAGGTTCTTGCAGGCTGCATTCTAGTGGTAGGAAGGACTTAAGGTCACCAGATTGAGTCAAAGGCAAAGGGGTTGGGGCCAGACCAGCAAATTTACCTTCAAACTCTACTGCCAGTATCCAAGCCTCAGGAGAAGCATTCCAACCTTTGAGAAAGGAGAGGAAACTCATGCAAAAACCCCTTAGTCAGAGCACCAACCTTCTATTGTCTCTTCGAATGGTAGCTGCCTCATCTGCACCATGTCTTGTGGTCTGTCTGTCTTTCGCTTTGTCAATTCAGAATTCCTGTTCCTCACACACACACAAGCATTCCAATCTCTCAGAGCTTCCTTCAAGAAAATCCAAAAATAGCACACAGGTGAGAACTTCTCCAGCCCTAAAAGAAATTCTGAAACAGTGTCTTTTTTCATTTGGTCTTTATATTGTTCTTCAAGAAAATTTGTAGTCATGTAATGGCTCCTCAATATTTTAACAATGTCATTATTGTTTAATTGCCAGGCTCTTGTGAATAAACTAAGAACTTCAGCAAGGCAAATGTTATTTTCCCTACTAATGTGAGGGAAAAATGCCCTTTTTCTGTCTTTCTCTTCAGTGCCATTTGACTGAAAATACCTTTGAACATAATATTCAAAATGTTCCCTTTTTAATTAAACTGAACATCTATTCAGCTTTGTTAAGCAAACATTGTCCTTTCTAATTTACCATGAAGCTTCTCCTTTAATGAAATCCAGTCAGAGTGGGTCGATAATTTATGTTTGGTGATATTTGTATTTTATCTTTGCAAGCCGTCCTGAGGCTTTTGCAAAGGATGGCATATAAATATCCCAAATAAATAAATAAATCCCACTAAAGTAGAGTCTAAAGAAATAAATATATAAATAAATCCCACTAAAGTATAGTATTAAATACAGCAGAAGGCATCTTTCCTCAACTTAGTATCCTCTGGTTTTATAATACCACAATCCAATGCTACTAGCCAGGTTGGATAGGGCTGATGGTAGTTGAAATCTGAAACATCTGGAAAGCAGCAGATTGGGGAAAGGTGGCATACAGTCTCTAATTTTATTTGGTTACCAAATGATAAATGTGTGAGAAAGGGGAAGGAAAAAACAAAACACAGCAGACCTTATGCTCAAACACACCTGACAGAAAGTATAGAATCAAGAACCAAGAAGTGATTTCTTCAAAATCTAGTTCACAATTTGCATTACTGTCATCAAGGAGATTCTTCTATGAACTTCCTTAAGGATGTGGATGTCATAAGCATTCAAAAAGCACCTTGATCTGAATGCCTGTGAACAGGTTCAGGATGAATAAGAGCTGCTCCCCTCACAAGCACCAGTACTATCATTGTTTTACCTTTCCTCTTCTTCAAGGATCCCCCTGCAATCTTTACCTAGAACTATGGTAAGTTCTTTGGATAAAGACAGAGGAAAGCAAGGGCTATAATGGCAGGAGGTGTGCCGAGAACCCATAATTCCTGTATGTGTGTGCTTGAATGGAAAACTCACAAATAGTTTGAGGCCATGCATTTGCCTGAACGGGATGGTTGCATAATCTTGACTCCTTTTGAGATGAAGCACTGAAATACTCATGTATCTCTACAAAAACATTCTCCAATATTGCTGGTTCTGCTGAAAAGTCCTTGCTTACAGTACAGGCGTAAACAACATGTGGTTCTTCTGGTGGTTTGGTTAATAACACCCAGCAAAACTTAGAATTGTTTCTTTAGATGTGAGTTGTAAGCCAAAACATCTGGAGGACCACAACTTGCTCATCCAAGTGTTAACAGATATCAGGTCAATTTCAGCTAGAGAAAAAAAATCAGCAAAATAAAACTACAAAAAAACTCAGAGAAGGAAAACTGAGGAAACTCCCTGGAAAAGGGTAACAGGTGCAGAAAAACTAGAAGATGCTCTGTACCAGTGGAAGCAATGGAACTCTCAAGCCACTTTTAGTTATTTGGGGACGAGATGAGTGAGAAATTCATTGTAAAGGAACTACATGATACATTGAGTAACTCTGAAAAAGAGACAAAAAGTCAATCAAGTGAGGAAAAGGATACCAAAGTTGGCAACAACAAATGAGGAAAAGTGATAGCTTTTGGAAGTTCCCTTGCGTAAGATGAAAAAAACTCATATGTTGGGAAGACCCTTGCAATCATTAAATATGCTGTCTCCCTGGAGCAAGAATCAATGATATAACTAATGGAATGTCGCTACTCATACAACCTATTGACACACAATCCACTGACACCACCACCCTCCTTCTTTTTCATGTGGGAACTAATGACACTGTCAACAGGAGCTTTGAGGAAAATAAATCAGACTCCAAAACCTTAAGGAGAAAAATTAAGAACACTGGGGCCCAGATAGTTTTCTCCTCAAGCCTTCCAGTTCAAGGAAGTGGAAAAAACAGAAAAATACTCCACATGAATTCCTGTCTACGATAGTGATGCAGCCATGTGAGATTTGGATTCTGGAATCACAGGCTAAGCTTCCTGGAGGATGGAATGCTGGCAAGCAAAGGATTGCACCTTACAAATAAAGGAAAAGATGTACTTGGTCACAGTATGAAGACATTTATCAGGAGGGCTTTAAATGGAATTCTACAGGGGAGAGAGACATATATCTGGGTGCAACATCAACTGACAAAGGATTATGTGCTGCAACAGTGAAAGCACTCTAGCTGGGTCTAACACTAATCTCCTAAAAATGTAGGAAAGAAGCCAGGGAATAATTCATGTGGCCTTAAATGTCTATATACCAATGCCAAAAGTATGGGAAACAAACAAAATGAGGCTAGTGAAGAGAGCTAAAAGCCTTCCTCAAATACATCCAAAGCAAAAAAGAGATGAAAGAGAAGGGAGTTCAGCAACTCACTGTAGTTGGAACAATGATAACAGATGACAAAGAAAAGGCAGAAGCCTTCAACTCCTACTTCAACTCAGTCTTATCCCAAAATAAGAACTCCAACACTCCTGATTAAGGTGTAGTACAAGCTGAAGTAGCAGGATGGCAGCCCAAGATTGAAACGCAAATGGTCAAGGATCTTCTAAATGGGCTAAATGAGTTCAAATATCCAGGGCCTGCTGAACTTCATCCCAGAGTCATAAAGGAGCTAGCAGAAGAAGTCTCACAATACAACAAAACAAGTTAGTAACAGCACCAGAGGTAAAAGCACATTGCAAGAACTAAAATAACAAGACACTAAAATACTGAAATATTTAAAATGAGTTACGTCTCAATCCTATGGTCTCCTGGCATTAGCTAGGAGTCCATAAGGTTTTCAGAATTAAAGCACTGAGGTTTTCCAATCTCAGTACTCAGACTCTAAAGGCTGAGTCCCAATCCCAACCCCCTGCAGTCAACGTGGGAAGAACCATGTTGGCTATGCTCCCCAACCCACTCCAGTACCCTTGCCAGGAAAACCCCATGAACAGTACCAAAAGGCAAAAAGATATGGTGCTGGAAGATGAGCCCCTCAGGTCAGGTGTCCAATGTGCTACTGGGGAAGAGCAGAAGGCTATTATGAAAGGACGGCATATAAATATTATAAATAAATAAATATTACTAGTAGTGCCAGAAAGAATGCAGCGACTGGGTCAAAGCCAAAAGGACACTCAATTGAGAATGTATCTGGTGCTGAAAGGAAAGTCCAATGCTGTAAAGATCTATACTCCATAAGAACCTGGAATGTAAGATCTACGACGGAAGGTAAGCTGGACATGTTCAAACAAGAGATGACAAGGAATCAGTGAACTAAAGGAATCAGTGAACTAAAATGGACAGGAATGGGTGAATTTAATTCAGATGACTATCAGGTATACTACTGTGGGCAAGAATCCCTCAGAAGAAATGGAGTAGCCTTCATAGTCAATAAAAGAGTAGGAAAAGCAGTACTGGGATACAATCTCCAAAATGACAGGATGCTCTCAGTTCGAATCCAAGGCAAACCATTCAACATCACAGTAGTGCAAGTCTATGCCCTAATCACTGATGCTGAAGAGGCTGAAGCTGACCATTTCTATGAAGACCTACAACACCTTCTAGAATTAACTCCAAAAAATGATGTCTGTATCATCATGGATGATTGGAATGCTGAAGTAGAAAGTCAAAAGATAACTGGAATGGCAGGCAGGTTTGACCTTGGAGTACAAAATGAAGCAGGGCAAAGGCTGGCAGAATTTTGTCAAGAGAACAAGCTTGTCATAGCAAACACTCTTTTCCAACAACCCAAGAAACGACAATACACATGGACCTCATCAGATGGTCAGCATAGAAATCAGATTGACTATATGCTCTACAGCCAAATATGGAGAATCTCTAGATCATGGATCCTCAGACTATGGCCCACGGGCTGAATTCAGCCTGCCATGCCCATTTAACTGGCCTGCCCCAGTGGTTTTGCACTCGCTGCTCACACGAGATCGTTTTGGATTTGCTTGGAGAATATGATCTCCCCATGCACCCCCGCCCCTGCCTCACCAAGCGTGCCCCCTGCCCCCTCACTGCTCCCCCCACCGGCACTGCTTTGGTGGCCCGCACTCACCACTGCCATCTTTCAACTGGCCCCCTGTTGAAAAAGTTTGAGGACCCCTGCTCTAGACAGTCAGGAAAAACAAGACCAGGAGCTGACTGTGGCTCAGATCATGAGCTTCTTCTTGCAAAATGTAGGCTTAAATTGTAGAAAATAGGGAAAAGCACTAGGCCACTCAGGTATGACCTAAATCATATCCCTGATGAATATACAGTGGAGGTGACAAATAGATTTAAGGAATTAGATCTGATAAACAGAGTGCCTGAAGATCTATGGACAGAGGTTCACAACATTGTACAAGAGGCAGCAACTAAAACCATCCCAAAGAAAAAGAAAGGCAATAAAGTAAAATGGCTGTCTGAGGAAGCTTTACAAATAGTTAAGGGAAGAAGGGACGCGAAAGGCAAGGGAGAAAGAGAAAGATACACCCAATTGAATGCAGAATTCCAGAGAACAGCTAGAAGAGATAAGAATGCCTTCTTAAATGAACAGTGCAAAGAAATGGAAGAAAAAAATAGAACAGGGAGGACCAGAGAAAATTGGAGATATGAAGGGAATGTTTCATGCAAAGATGGGCATGATAAAGGACCAAAATGGCAGGGGCCTAACAGAGGCAGAAGTGATTAAGAAGAGGTGGCAAGATTGCACCGAAGAACTATACAAGAAAGAGCTTAACGTCCCTGATAACCACGATGGGGTGGTCACTGACCTCCAGCCAGACATCCTGGAATGTGAAGTCAAATGGGTCTTAGGAAGTCTGAGCAACAACAAAGCTAGTGGAGGTGACAGCATTCCAACTGAGCTATTCAAAATCCTAAAAGATGATGCAGTTAAAGTCCTACACTCAATATGCCAGCAAATTTGGAAAACTCAACAGTGGCCACAGGACTGGAAAAGGTCAGTTTACGTTCCAATCCCAAAGACAGGCAATGCCAAAGAATGTTCAAACTACCGCATCACTGCACTCATTTCACATGCTAGCAAAGTGATGCTCAAAATCCTACAAGCTAGGCTCCAGCAGTATGTGGGCCAAGAACTACCAGAAGTACAGGCTGGATTTCGAAGAGGCAGAGGAACTAGAGATCAAAGACACTTACTCCTTGTGAGGAAAGCTATGGCAAATGTAGAGAGCATGCTAAAAAGCAGAGATATCACTCTGCCGACAAAAGTTCATATAGTCAAGGCCATGGTTTTCTCAGCTGCAATGTATGGCAGTGAAAGCTGAACCATAAGGAAGGCTGAGTGCCGAAGAATTGAGGCCTTTGAATTGTGGTGCTGGAGGAGACTCCCGCAAGTCCCTTGGAGATCAAACCGGTCAGTCTTAGCAACCCTGACTGCTCTTTAGAAGGTCATATATGGAAGATGAAACTCAAACAGTTTGGCCACCTTATGAGAAGGAAGAACTCACTGGAGAAGACCCCAATGCTGGGAATAATTGACGGCTGATTAATTGTCAAACACTAATTTGCTGATTAAGTGTTAATTATAATACTAATTAAATAAACTAGAAAGCTGACCCATAGCTCTGCAATAGGCTTGATAAAAATGACCATACATAATTCTTGAAATAGGATCTTCACTTAAAACTCAACTGCTAGAGTATTTTCATTGGATTGGGTTTACTGTTGTAACAAGGTACAAGATCTCACTTAACTGTCCTCTATAGGTGTAATTAAGTGTCTCCAAATGTTTTGCTTAATTGCATTCTTTAATGTTCTGAGTAATGGTTTGCTCTTTTCCTTCAGTTATGAAATGAATCCATAGCTTCCAGTAATCTCATTTATCACTGCAATTTGCTTCATTTGAAATGTCCTCCGTTAATTAGTTCTTTTCAAGTCTTTTAAAAGAAATCCTGAAATATTATTAATTCTAGATGGGTGATTTATTATTGCTTAAGAGAATTTACACATTTCAGTCTGTTCTGTTCTAAGCCTCTTTCAGTTTTGCTCTTTGTAAAATTTATCTCACATGATCACCTTCCTTAAGATTGTCCTAGAGTATGCCATTCTAATTTTTAAAGTTGTTCTTCCATGCACTAACCCCAGCAAGAGTGTTTCTAAAACATTGTCTCTGAAAACTGGCCAAAATGTGTTTGCAAATTTGCACATATTACCCAGATGAAGTTTTTTTTTTCCTTTCTGTGATGCATTGGACAATCACACACTGGGGATTACATGAGCAGAGCTGACTGGAGCCGGGTGTCAGACGAGATGTCCCAGGAGACCCCTTTTGATTCACTTTGTTTCTATGTTTCTAATTTGAGTGTGTAAAACCAAGGTACACAGCTAAGATTAAAAGCTGAAGATGGTTGAAGTCATTATCCTTGAAGGTGGCAGGAAAAAATGACATGCAGTGTGATCTGCATATTTGTGCAGAAGCAAATTCTCCTGAGTTCATTTGGAAGTTTGTTTATAATGGGTGGGTTCACATGACAAGAGAAGCTATCTACCATTATGGCTCTCTTACATCATTTGGATTCAGTTCCAGAGTTTCCACATGGTAGTACTAGTCTTCTGAAACCATGGAAAGAAGCAATGGTCTGTTCTAAGGTTTCCACACTTCAGTGTGGCTTCTTCAGTCGTCCAAACCCAGGATCAGCATTTTACTGTTTTTAATATGGAAGCACCATACAGCCTCCTGGTATAAGCAGTTGTAGAAGTGGCTGCTTCTAACCTTTGATGTCTACTATACTCAGCCCCCTAGCAACAGAAGTGCCATTGCTTGCTTTATTCCCATTGGCTGAACAATGTGTCCATCTCCCTGTTTCCAAAAGGTTGCCAAAAGGAAACAGGGAAATAGTGTGAAAATATATGGAAGGAGAAGGAGGGAATTGCAGCAAAATTATTTTTTGGTTAAGAAGTGCTGCAGACATGCAGTAATACTTAAAAGGGAAATCTGCCTCAGTATTGCAAAGGACCAATCAGGAGGAAGCTGTTGGGGTCCGTAGGCAAAAATGGGGATTTTCTCATGGGGCCTGCTGGGATGCATGGTGAGGACAATGTGGGGAGTGCAGAAACCACTATGCCAGGATAACCACATGACTGTTGGGCTGGTACATTAGGGGAAAAAACTGCATGCAGAGAGAACAATGCAGGGCTTTTTGCTGTGTCATGAAAACCCAACCAGTATTTAGGCTAAGAATTGTACACTCAAGATTCTTGTACCATCTCCTTTCCAAATTAAGCATGCAAATTACCCAATAGGTTTGCTTTTGTCAGGAATCAGTGTAAGGAGCAGCATTGGGTCAGGATGACATCAACTTTGTAACAGTGTAGGAAAAAGCAGAGAATAGAAGCAAGAAGCTTTGCTTTTGCCTGTATACTTGTAGCCATAACTCTTGAGGTAAGTAAAATGACAGTCTTAGTAACAAGAGCGGTGTATAAAAACAATGAAGAGTGAGCAACTGGGAAAATTATTGTGTTCTTACTTTTGCTTTTCTTTTATGCTTTTGACATGTATAAAAATCTGGCACACTGTCAAATGTGCACAATGTCTTGAGACCTGCTGTCTTGCACACTGTCACACATGTGTGTTTCTGTAATGCCATTCTAATAAAACCATTGCTTCTCTTTAATTTTCAGATACTTGCTTGTTTATCTAGGCTGTGACACTTTCCAAGCCAGACATGCTGGTGGAAATAATTTTTCCTAACACAATTCTGTCATACTCTAACCAACCTACTTTCCATCTAAAAGTATGTATCAGAAACTAGATATGCACCCTACCCAAAGGTTTAAGAGTGGTGATGGGTATCTGTCTATGAAAGCTATGGGGGAGAATATATAAGCTGTTATTATTGCCCTACACATTTCAGAAATATAGATTTCCTCCTTTAGGTCAGGGGCCAATGGTCATTAACAATAATAAAATGTTTTTCATTAGCACTTTTTCTCCCATTGCTTTCTCTTTCACATGTGTCCCTTACCCTCCCATTCAGCCATGGACATATGAATGTGCAGCCGATTGAAAGCAAAGGACCCAAATTTGAAAGTACCTTCTAATAGATATCCGGTTTGTTTGTTTGTTTATTAGATTTGTATAAAAGCTGCCTGTTAACATCATGCTGTCTGGATGCCCATTACAATAAAAATGTCAATAATGACATTAAATAAAAAAATACAGTTAAAATGTTATAATAAGTACACAAGATATTTAATGCCTTCATTTCCCCAAAACAAGGCTATCCAGCCCATTCCATCATTTGTGAATATCTTGGAGATCATGTGTAGGGAAATCCATTAGATTGGAGAGAGTTTATATATCTGTGCTTTACTTAAAATATTTCAGCACCAGGATAAAATAACACTATCTACTGGGTTCATTTATTTAGTTAAAGCAGGCATGTCCAAAGTCCGGCCCGGGGGCCAATGGTGGCCCATTTTCAAATTTCGAGCAACCCGCAGCCTCTTCTCCCCGCCGGCTCAGCCTGTCACTCATCCCCGCCGGCTGGCGTTTTTCCCTTCACCGCACAGTGGTTCCCGCAGCTGTCCCTTGCTGCCTCCTGCTCCTTCAAGGCTGGTGGTTATATTTCACCAGAAGATGGTAGTGGACCTGAGTCAGCACTCTCACCGCGTAACCCTTGTGACACAAGGCTTGTGTGCCCATTTCTAAAATGGCAACTGTAACTAAAAGGAAAGTTGACAGCGAGGGCCGCCTCTTCCAGGACAAGTGGAAATTGGAGTATTTTTTCACTGAAATACGAAACATCTGTGTCTGCCTAATTTGCCAAGAGACTGTGGCTGTTTTCAAGGAATTCAATATCAAGAGGCACTACCAGACGAAACATGCTAACTACAACAAGCTAACTGGGAACGAGCATAGCAAACAATTGAAGGAACTGGAAGCTGGTTTAATGGCACAGCAGCGCTTTTTCACAAGAGCCTGTGAGTCAAAGGAAAATGCCACAAAGGCGAGCTACGAGGTGGCAACACTGATTGCCAAGCACTGCAAATCTTTTACTGAGGGTGAATTTATTAAAGATTGTGTGATGAAAATGGTGGAGAAAATTTGTCCTGAGAAGAAGCAAAAGTTTGCCAATGTTTGCCTCCTCGTAACACTGTGGTACGGAGAATTGAAGACGTTTCATCTGATAGTAAGAGACAGTTAGAGGCAAAAGAAGTGGAATTTGACTTTTTTTCGTTAGCCTGCGACGAAAGCATGGATGCATCTGACACCGCTCAGTTATTGATTTTTTTGAGAGCAGCGGACAATGACATCTACCTCCAGAGCCTTAAGGACCAAACAAGAGGAACAGATTTATTTGTTTCTGTTTGTTCCGCCGTAGATGAAATGAAACTACCATGGAATAAAGTCACTGGGATTATTACGGATGGAGCACCTGCCATGGCTGGCGAGTGAAGTGGATTATCAACCCTAGTCTGTAACAAAGTCAGCGAAGAAGGAGGCACCAACAGCTCCCTCTTGTCAACTTTTACCACCAGCTGGATAAAGACAGGTTCCAAGAGATTCAAACATTTGCTAAGAAAATGCTGAGTTTGTTTGGTTCGACATACTTGTGCGAGAAGACATTCTCAGTTATGAACATTAACAAGAACCACGTGAGGATGAGACTAAGTGACTTTCACCTGTGTGACATCTTGCGCATCAAAACCACTGTTTTTGACCCAGACCTGGCCTATATAATGCAGTCGAGATCTCAGTATCACCCTTCACATTAGTGCAGTTAAGTTATTTGTTTAGTCTTTCATAAAATAGTTCATTTGCATGTAATGTTAATGGTTCAAAGAATGTCAGGCTGAATGGTTGGCCCCCACACATTTTCATCTCACCAAATCGGGCCCTCCTTGCAAAAAGTTTGGACACCCCTGAGTTAAAGCATGTAGGCCCTGCTTTGCAATCGAATGATTCTCAAGGTGGAGGCTGTAACAATATAACTCCTTCTCACTCCATGCATGCACACAACCAAGCAGCCTCCTTTTCATATTATGTTCTTCATCAGAGGCAGGGGATGAAACCTCTCAGTGTCCTTGGTTCCCCTAGTTGATAGTAGTAGAAGCTGTATGAACTCCCTTTCAGACCTTTCTCATTTGACAGAGCAAGGCTTGAATTCAGGGGGCAGAGCTGCAGCCCTCTACAGACTTTAAACCCTCATGTATTCAGACAAACAACAGAACAGGGCTATTCTCATTTAGCAATCTGACTGTAAGTGAACTCTTGAATGAAATAATGAATGATAAGGTTCAATATGTTGCACAAACATTAATACATGTCTTTGCTCACATTCCTCCCCCAAGTCCTCCTGCTCCCCTCCCTCCATCACCTTCCCTGCATAGATTATAAGCTAATCAACCCAAGGGCATCCTTTAAACTACTTAAGGATTAGAGCTATAGAAGCTGTATTTCTTCCAATGTTGTCTAGAAGCCAATAGGAATGCTTTGCTTTAGTGTCATGCTATGCATATCTACTCAGTGTTCAATGGGTCTTACTCCCTAGTAGCTTGATACTGAGGACCCTATTGATTTCATCAATGAAAACAATGGGAGTTACTTCAGAGTAAACATGCAAATGAGCTTGCACTATTAGAACCCCATATACATTGAGGAAACTGGAAAAAGTGCAATTGGGACAGTGGGATTCCTCCCCGCCCCCCTGCCCCTGCCCCCGCCCCCCTGCCCCCCTGCCCCTGCCCCTGCCCCTGCCCCTGCCCCTGCCAGAAAGCAACAAGACATTTCAGCAAAGCAGGTGCTGTAAAGTAGGACTAGTTTTTAAAATTATATCTATCTATCTATCTTTCAGGAGGCCTTTGCTTGGACTATGTCATAAACAGGTTTGAATTATAATAACCAAGAGTCAGCAGAAATGGCAGACACTGGGCTGCTTCCAGACATCCTGATGGATTGACTAGACAGTAACAAAATGCCCATTGCATTTTTTCTTAGCTCTGAGCCAAAGTTTGGCCTTTTAAATCTCTCTCTCTCCCTCCCTCTCAGGATGGGTGAGTAAGATGCCCTTGTCTGAGACTATCTGGGTGTTTTAAAACTAGAATCTAGATTAGCTGATATGCAATTCTGAAAGAGCCCCAACCAGCTATTTCATCACTACAGCACAGCTTTTTCTTTGAGCATATGGGGCATTTATGGTGCATTTAATTCCTTAATCACAGCTGTTGTAGGATTTGCCAACAATGGTGTGAACTTCCAGTTTTATTTCCATTTTCCCACAGTAGCTTTCTGTTTGTTTGTTTTTTTTAACTTTATTCCAGAATGGGGACAAGGGAGTATTAAATTAGAATTGGGGGAAATAGCACTGTTTCTTCTTGTGAATTTTAGCTATTCCAGTAGAGAACAGCACCACCTGGAGGTTATATACCAGAAAACAGACAGGAGAAATGGCTCCTGCTGTGCTCAGATCTCAGTGCTGCATCAACATGGAAAATAGATATGGTGGATTAACCCCTCATGCAGAAAAGCCCTTTAAACCAAATGAAATATTTAAATAATAAATTAACTTCACTATTCCTGAGAGGCAGGGCAGCCTACATATTGGTACTTGAAAGTCTTTCAAAACATCTGACACATCAAGGGAATAATAGGTTAACTAAAATGGTTTATAGCTTCTTTAACTAGAGAATGCAATCATTAACATGGAGATTATAGGTTTCCTTTTCTCAGCAGCCTAAAAAGAATGTTAGCCTGACTTGCAAAGAGGAGCCACAGCAAAGCTGAACGTTTTGCAAAATATTTTTCACTTATCCCCCAAGATCCTTTTTTTAAAATACAGTAATGTACATGGCACAGACAGTTACTATAGAGTGAACTTTACTATGCTTAAATTCTTATGGTTAGATGCAGCTGAAAGAGGAATTTTCAAAGCAAAAGGAAGTATGCTAAATTTCTATGAGACTAGATCCCTCTGTTTGTCTTATGCTCTGCTAGAAAGAGCAGGAAGAGGATAGAGGTGGTTACATCTCTTGTTCACCTCTAAAAGAAAAAATTCTGACCTACATTGCTGGGGTGGGGGGGAGAAGCAATGGAAAGGCCATAGAATCCTGGAGATCCTAGTCTCTCCTCCCATTCTCCACTGTTCTACCCCATTTTTCATCTCTCTGAGGTCTTCCAAGGATGCTATTGTGAACAGTGGCCACCATGGTGCCTTCCAAGGCAGCTATGAGAGGGTGTGGCAGAGGAATTCTTTGGATTCTCCCTCCAGGGGTCTTAGGAGTGTCTACAGCCTTTGGAGGAGGAATGCAAGCTTTCTTGAATTTCTGTGGGATGCTCTTGTAGGGACCATAGCCCTGTGCTGCACAAGTATATGACTATGCTAATACTTAGTGTATATTTAATAATTTCCATTCAGAGTTAAATATAGACTATGTCAATTGAATCTAGAGAATCTAGAACACAGCTGAGCTTTTGATGATCTCCTAAATTTGAAGAACTAATGGAAGGCATATCATTATTATTAATACAGCTGTTCATTTTTTCAGCTGTGGTCATTTTTATTAGTGCTGTACTAAAAAAAAAAATCTTCCCTTTTTATTACTATTTTCATTTGATTTTTTTTTAGAGCAATTGCTTCTGAAAAAAAGAATTAAAGGAGAAGAAAATTTCAGAGAAAATTTCAAGGGCTGGATTTAGGTTTCTTGAATTTAACTTATCTAGGAGGTGGTCAAGAGTATGCATAAGTGGCCTC
Source organism: Varanus salvator macromaculatus (assembly GCA_023646645.1). Taxonomy (NCBI): domain Eukaryota; kingdom Metazoa; phylum Chordata; class Lepidosauria; order Squamata; family Varanidae; genus Varanus; species Varanus salvator. The sequence goes on along the minus strand of JAIXND010000774.1, from coordinate 6,884,388 downwards.
CCTTTCATTATACAATCATGTCTCTGTTAGCCTGTAGTCTCAGTGGCTTCCCACTCTTAAAGTTCAGAGGAGATATCATTAGGCAATTGTTTCCATAAGGCCTTTTAGTCTGTGCTAAACTTCCAGAACTGTCCTGGGGCCAGGAAGAGTGGCTTCAGTGGACTGCTGGGAAAGACAAAGAGTCTAGTCAATCTTCAGCAAAACTGTACCAACTTGGAGAGAGAGATCTTCTAGTTGCTTTCCCACCTCCCTTGCCCCCTCCCATGGCTTCTTTCTTTTCTCTCTGACTTGCCCACTGACTGGTGCTTTTGCTAAAGAACACTATATAAAAGCTTTGAATAAATAAACTGGAGCAAAAATGCAATGCTGCCCCCCCACCATGAAATGAAACTATTTCAGTGAATCCATATATATTACATGCATTTTGTATTTTGTATATAGCAAAATATACTACTATTATTGGAGATAATAATGCATAGACTTCAACAAACGAAGCCTGGATAACTATGTATTTGTCCATTCATAAATTACTCTTTAAAATATACCCATTTTCAATATACCCATTCAAAAATCAAAAGCTTCATCAACCTTATCACTGCATTGTTGCATGTGGCTCTTTGACCTTCCAATTTTGCTATTTTGTCTTTTAACTTTCAAAAGAATGCAGAAAATCACTTTACATTTCTTGTGTTAAGTTCTAAGAGATGAGTTGATAGTTAAGTAGAACATGCATATCCATAAATATTAAATAAATTTCCATCACAAAATTTATTCAAATTATTACCTCCATTAGCCATTAGGCACTGCCAAAATATATAAGAGCAGCATTAGCTGTATTACACCTCCAACAACTGGCTGATTACATTTGTATTACACCTCCAACAATTGCATTATTTTCAAGGATATTCATGGTGGACTGGAACCCTATAAGAATTTATGAAACAAAGCATTGGGTTTTTGGAAATACTTCCCAAGTATAAATAGAGGAATATCACATAAAACATAAATAATTTTAGGTATTACATTCATTTTAAGTGCATTTATCCTACCCCTTAGTATGCCTGAATCTGTGATTATTTTCTTTTTTTAAAGAAACTCCACTCTGTTGCTCCATTGAACTTGCACATAGCTAGTGTTACTAAAAACACACACACAAACCCCCCAAATTGACTATAAATGGCTAGTTCTCTGCATATATCACCTTTCCAATTCCCCCTTTTCCAATTGCAATTCTCTAAGTGAAACAATAACACATTCTCAATACATTGGAAACTGTAATGTATTATTAGCATGTGTCCCAAGTGTGATGAATGTGTATTGCATAAATACTGAGAGAGAGAAGTGGCTCTAGTACAGCTCTCCCCTCAGTATAAGGTTATGTTTCTTTGTATTGAAACACAGAAACAAAGCGAAGCAGAAGGGGCCTCCCGGGCTATTTAGTCTGACCCCTGGCTCCAGCCAGCTCTGTTCATGACATGCTCACCATGTGCATGTCCACCCTATCTTTGAACACCCTCACCGATGGGGCCCCAACGACCTCCCGTGGAAGCCCATTCCACACCCTCAGGGTTCTAAAAGTCAGGAAGTGCTTCCTGGTATCTAAAAGGAACCTTGGTTCCATGAACTTTGCTCTGTTGGAGCGCGACCACTGACGCCACACTCCAGTCCCCTGGAACTTCACCCGTTCTCCACAAGGCCTCAAAAATAGAGGCCAGCGGGCGTGAGAGAACCCCTGCCAACTCTCTAACTCTCTTGTGGGCAGGAGACAACAGGATGGCGTTCAATGTGGAGAAGTGCAAGGTCTTGCACTTGGGGCATAGGAATAGCTGTCATAAGTACAGGTTAGGGGACAAGTGGCTGGAGAGCAGCACTTGTGAAAGGGACCTCGGGGTACTGGTTGACCGCAGGCTAAACATAAGTCAGCAGTGTGATGCGGTGGTCAAGAGGGCGAATGCCACCCTTGGTTGCATAGCCAGAAGTGTGGCTTCTAGATCAAGAGAGGTATTACTTCCACTCTACATGACTCTGGTGCGCCCGCAACTGGAGTATTGTGTTCAGTTTTGGGCCCCTCATTACAGAAAGGATATAGCCAGGTTGGAGTCAGTGCAGCGTAGGGCCACAAGGATGGTGGCTGGTTTGCAGGGGATGGGGTATGAGGTGAGACTGAGGGAACTGGGTCTCTTCAGCCTGGAGAAGAGGAGACTCAGAGGGGATATGTTGGCAACATACAGGTATGTGAGGGGGTGTCACATGGAGATGGGGAGAGGCCTGTTCTCCCCTGCAGAGGAAGGCAGGACGCGCTTCAATGGAGCAAAGCTCAGGTTGCCAAGGTTCAATTTGGATGCCAGGAAGCACTTCCTGACAGTTAGGACCCCGAGGGCGTGGAATGGGCTTCCACGGGAGGTCGTTGAGGCCCCATCGGTGAGGGTGTTCAAAGATAGGCTGGACATGCACATGGTGGGCATGTCATGAGCGGAGCCGGCTGGTGCCGGAGGTCAGACTAGATGGCCCAGGAGGCCCCTTCTGACTCGCTCTGTTTCTATGTTTCTATGTTTCTATGTTTCTAAGTATTCTCGGGTGTAACCTGTCAGGGCCTGGCGCCTTTGTAATGTCCAATGTCCTGAGGAGCCTCTTGACTTCAAGGGGGGTGACTCTAATCTGTGCCCCTAAATCCTCAGCCTCATCTAATCTCCTATAAGGATATTCCCTGTACTGCTTTGGGGAGAACACAAAGGCAAAATAGTCATTAAGCATCTGTGCCTGTTCCCTCATATCAGTCACTGGATCTCCTTCCTCCTTATTTAGTGGTCCCACCACTTGTCTCCCCTTCCTCTTCCTCTTCCTCTTTTGTGCCTCCAAAACCTCCCTTTTGAGTGCCATCCACCCCTCCTCAACTCACTTACCTTCCCAGGAGACTTTCCCCAGTCTGGCCTTCAGTTGACCAAAGTTGGCCCTCTTGAAGTCCCAGGTTCTAGTGCTCGCCCTGCTGCACGGCCCCAGTCCCCTGATCTCAAAGCAAAGGATGGAGTGATCACTCGCATCCAGAGCTCCCCTAATCTGTACTTCATCTATCAGCTCCTCCCTACTGGACAAGACCAAGTCCAGGATGTTTCCCCCCCTCGTCGCCTTTTGGACCCTCTGTGTGAAAAACCCTCCCTCTATAGCTTCTAGGAAGCAACATGACCTGGCTGTCACTGCCGAGTGAGGCTCCCAACTAATATCCAGGAGATTGAAATCTCCCATAATTACTGTGTCTCTCCCCCGAGATATCCTTAGAATCTGGTCTGTCAGGACATCATCCAGGGTCTCAAGGTGACCTGGAGGGTGATAACATATCCCCACTGTCAGGTCTCTTTCCCTGTCAAAACCCCTATGTTTCACCCAGACTGCCTCTACCAAATCCCCATCTGTGTTGCATTCTATCTCACTGCATCCTATCCCTTCCCTGACGCATAAAGCCATGCACCCACCCCTCTTTCCCTTCCTGTCCTTTCTAAAAAGGTGATACCCTTCTATGTTCACATTCCAGACTTGCCTTTCATCCCACCAAGGTTCTGTGATTTCCACCAGGTCATACCCTCCTATTCCCAGGAGAGCTTCAAGCTCTTCCTGCTTATTACCCATGCTCCAAGCATTGGTGTACATTCACCTCAACTCCTTCCCACCGCTTCCTTACCTTGGAGTTCCCAGCCTCCTCCTTCCTCCCATCCTCCCTGATACCTGGCCCCTCTCTGTAGGAGTCCTGGCAGTCCCTGCAGTACCTCTAAAACCCTGCTCCCAGAGCCCTGATCCTCTTCCCACACTTGTCCAGTACAGACATGTTCTGGGGGGGCCTGAACCCCCCTTCCCCCAGCTAAGTTTAAAGTCTTCCAGATGAAGCTCTCTAGAGCATCTCCAAAGGACCTTTTCCCCATCCTCGTGAGGTGTAACCCATCCCTTGCCAGAAGTCCGTTGGCAAGAAAAAGAGTGCCATGGTCAAGGAACCCAAAGCGTTCCTTTTGGCACCACACCCTAAGCCAGTCGTTTACCTAGGAGACCCTCCTGTCCCTTCCTGGCCCAAATCCCTGGTCTGGTAAGATCGACAAGAAGTCCACTTGGGCCTTTTGCTCCCTAAGATTCTTCCCCAAGGCCTCGAAGTCCCTGGTGATCCCAACCACACCCTGCAGGGCCATGTCGTTTGTGCCCACACAGATCACCAGGAGCAGCTGGTGACCCCTGGAGTGAACAAGACGCTCCACTCTGTCCTTCACATGCCAGATGCGTGCACCCGGCTGGCAGCAAATCTCCCTTGTCTTCAGGTTGGGGCTGCACACTGCTGCCTCAGTGCCTCTCAGCAGGGAGTCCCCAACAACAATCACCTGCCGCCGTGTCTTCCCGGTGGTGATGGATGGTTGTGCCCTGGCCCTCACCTCTCCCGCAGCGGCCCCCTTGCCACTTGTCATCCCAGGCTGGGAGTCCAGCTGGTCCCCCAAGGCCTCATCAGCCCCAGCCTCCCAAGCAGAGAGAACCTGTTTCCCAGCTCCAGATTGGTATCAGGTGAAGGAGGAGGCCGTGCTGGCCTCTTCTTCCTGTGAGTGACATACCTCCATCTCTCCGTGGCTGCTCCTTCCGTGGCCTCTCCCTTAACCCTCTGTCCAGAGGAGAGCTGCTCCTGCGGGGCCTGGAGAGCTCTCTCAGACCTCAGGCACCTCACCTCCTCCTCTAGCAGGGTCACCAGCTAACACTGAGGTCAAGTGTATACCTGCCTCTACTGAGGAAGAAGGGCGAACATGTTGCAGCAGACAGCAACACCCATGATTCCTGCCAAGGCCATCTCCTGGTCTCTTCTGAGACCCTACCTTGGTCCCCCGCCTTGTCTGTCCTGCAGTACCCCTCACTCGCCCAGTTCTCCCAGACAACCCCCTCCCCCCTGCACTGCAAGGATATAATAAATTTAAATTGGAGGAAAAAAAAAGGAAAACAAGGCACAGAACAGCACAACAAAACAAAACAAAACAAAACAAGAAATTAAAACAAAACAATTAAAAAAAATTGAAAAAACTCCCCTCAGCCTCCCAGGGAAGGGAGTCCCCAGGCAGCCCAGGCCTCAGCTAAGGGACACAGATAAGGGACAATGCCTTATCAGTTCCTCAGGCCGGTCGCCCCTCCTGTCTGCTTCCTCCTGGGCCCTCCAGCCTCTCTGGCCCTGCCTCCCTTCCTCTCTGCTGCTCCTGACCCTCTGCTCCTCTGCCCAGCTCCTACCTTGCCTTTGCCAGTCCCCTGGCCACTCAGAACTCTCTCCCAGCCTGTGCATCTGCTGCTCTGCCAAGAGGCCAGAGCCAAAAGATGAAATAGCCTTAACCTTGAAAATAATCCAGCAGGTTTTTTTTATCACTGAATTCTGATATTGTAGAAGGGTGCTCTGTACTAGAATGTTTCAGAAGAATGTCAAGTAATGGGCATTGGGAAGAACTAGGTGGCTTGTGATAAAGTGAAATGATTTTGGAAGGTGTATTAGAAGTGCCAGGTGTGCCATTTAGCATTCCTTGTACATCTTATATGTTAAACTATGCATTTCCTTCTCCTTCTTGGATCACTGCCTTGTCGTGACGAAGGGGCTTGCGTAGCTTAATGAAGCTATGAGCTATGCCGTGCAGGGCCACCCAAGACGAACAGGTCATAGCAGAGACCTCTGACAAAACGTGATCCACTGGAGAAGGAAATGGCAACCCACTCCAGTATCTTTGCCATGAAAACCCCATGGACAGTACCAAAAGGCAAAAAGATATGACACCGGAAGATGAGCCCCTCCGGTCGGAAGGTGTCCAATATGCTACTGGGGAAGAGCAGAGGGCTAGTACCAGTAGCACCAGAAAGAATGAAACGACTGGGTCAAAGCCGAAAGGACACTCAGTTGCAGCTGTATCTGGTGGTTAAGGAAAGTCCAATGCTGCAAAGATCTATACTCCACAGGAACCTGGAATGTAAGATCCATGAATCAAGGCAAGCTGGATGTGGTCAAACAAGAGATGACAAGACTGAACATCAACATCTTAGGAATCAGTGAACTAAAATGGACAGGAATGGGTGAATTTAACTCAGATGACTATCAGGTACACTACTGCGGGCAAGAATCCCTCAGAAGAAATGGAGTAGCCTTCATAGTCAATAAAAGACTAGGAAAAGCAGCACTGAGCTACAATCTCCAAAATGACAGGATGCTCTCAGTTCGAATCCAAGGCAAACCATTCAACATCACAGTAGTCCAAGTCTGTGCCCCAACCACTGGTGCTGAAGAGGCTGAAGTTGTCCCGTTCTATGAAGGCCTACAACACCTTCTAGAATTAACACCAAAAAATGATGTCCTTCTCATCATGGGGGATTGGAATGCAAAAGTAGGAAGCCGAAAGATAACTGGAATAACAGGTAAGTTGGGTCTCGGAGTACAAAATGAAGCAGGGCACAGGCTGGCAGAATTTTGCCAAGAGAACAAGCTTGTCATAGCAAACACTCTTTTCCAACAACCCAAGAGATGACTCTACACATGGACGATCAACACAGAAATCAGATTGACTATGTGCTCTGCAGCCAAAGATGGAGAAGCTCTATAGTCAGTAAAAACTAGACCAGGAGATGACTGTGGCTCAGATCATGAGCTTCTCATTGCAAAATTTAGGCTTAAATTGAAGAAAGTAGGGAAAAACACTAGGTCACTCAGGTATGACTGAAATCAATATCCCTGATGAATATACAATGGAGGTGTCAAATAGATTTAAGGAATTAGATCTGATAGACAGAGTGCCTGAAGAACTACAGACAGAGGTTCGCAACATTGTACAAGAGGCAGCAACTAAAACCATCCCAAAGAAAAAGAAATGCAAGAAAGCAAAATGGCTGACTGAGGAAGCTTTCCAAATAGCCGAGCAAAGAAGGGAAGCAAAAGGCAAGGGAAAAAGGGAAAGATACACCCAGTTGAATGCAGAATTCCAAAGAATAGCTAGAAGAGATAAGAATGCCTTCTTGAATGAACAGTGCAAAGAAATAGAAAAAAACAATCAAATAGGGAGGACCAGAGATCTCTTCAAGAAAATTGGAGATATGAAGGGAATGTTTCATGCAAAGATGGGCATGATAAAGGACCAAAATGGCAGGGGCCTAACAGAGGCAGAAGAGATTAAGAAGAGGTGGCAAGATTACACCAAAGAACTACACAAGAAAGAGCTTAACATCCCTGATAACCACGATGGGGTGGTCACTGACCTCCAGCCAGACATCCTGGAATGTGAAGTCAAATGGGCCTTAGGAAGTCTGAGCAACAACAAAGCTAGTGGAGGTGACAGCATTCCAACTGAGCTATTCAAAATCCTAAAAGATGATGCAGTTAAAGTCCTACACTCAATATGCCAGCAAATTTGGAAAACTCAACAGTGGCCACAGGACTGGAAAAGGTCAGTTTAAGTTCGAATCCCAAAGAAGGGCAATGCCAAAGAATGTTCAAACTACCGCACCATTGCACTCATTTCACATGCTAGCAAAGTGATGCTCAAAATCCTACAGGCTAGTCTCCAGCAGTATGTGGACTGAGAACTACCAGAAGTACAGGCAGGATTTCGAAGAGGGAGAGGAGCTAGAGATCAAATTGACAACATATGCTGGATCATGGAGAAAGCTAGGGAGTTCCAGAAAAACATCTACTTCTACTTCATTGACTATGCTAAAGGCTTTGATTGTGTGGATCACAACAAATTGTGGCAAGTTCTTAAAGAGATGGGAGTTCCAGACCATCTTATTTGTCTCTTGAGAGACCTATATGCGAGTCAAGAAGCAACCGTGAGAACTGGGCACGGAACCACTGATTGGTTCAAAATTGAGAAAGGAGTTTGGCAGGGCTGTCGCCCTGCCTATTTAACTTATATGCAGAGCACATCATGAGAAAGGTGGGGCTAGATGAATCACCAGTAGGAAGATTGCTGGGAGAAATATCAACAACCTCAGATATGCAGATGATACCACTCTCATGGCAGAAAGTGAAGAGGAACTAAAGAGCCTCTTGATGCTGGTGAAGGAGGAGAGTGCAAAAGTTGGCCTGAAATTCAACATTAAGAAAACTAAGATCATGGCATCCAGTCCTCTCACTTCCTGGCAAATAGATGGGGAAGAAATGGAGATAGTGACAGATTTTATTTTCCTGGGCTCCAAATTCACCGTAGACAGGAATTTCACCCAAGAAATTAAAAGACGCTTGCTCCTGGGGAGGAGAGCTATGGCAAATCTAGACAGCATACTAAAAAGCAGAGACATCACCCTGCCAACAAAAGTGCGTATAGTCAAGGCTATGGTTTTCCCACTTGCAATGTATGGCTGTGAATGCTGAACCATAAGGAAGGCTGAGTGCCGAAGGATTGAGGCCTTTGAGTTGTGGTGCTAGAGGAGACTCCTGCAAGTCCCTTGGACTGCAAGGTGATCAAATCGGTCAGTCCTAGAGGAGATCAACCCTGACTGCTCATTAGAAGGCCAGATCCTGAAGATGAAACTCTAATACTTTGGCCACCTAATGAGAAGGAAGGACTCCCTGGAGAAGAGCCTAATGTTGGGAACAATAGATGGCAAAAGAAGAAGGGGACAGCAGAGGATGAGGTGGCTGGATGGATCACTGAGGCGGTTGGTGTGAGCTTGGGTGGACTCCGGGGGATGGTGGAGGACAGGAAGGCCTGGAGTAATGTTGTCCATGGGGTCACGATGGGTCGGACACGACTTCACAACTAACAACAACAACATGCATTTCCTTGCCTTTCAATGTGTAGAAAGTTTAATAGCAAGAGAGAACATATTCCTTTGTGTCTTAGGTTCCCTTGTATTTTAAGCTCGTAACAAATACAGTGGGAAATTACTGTATCGAGAAATAGAAAGCTCAACAACCAAAGAATAGGGCATCTTCAAGAGGAGTTTGCAAATGTCTATAATTATGTGAATTCCATTAATAAATTAACAGATGAATGGAAACCAACAAGAAACCCCTGCAAATAATCAAAGAAGGGGATAATACACTGTAGATACAATCAGAAGGCTGTCACAGTGGGATATGTAGAAGATAAAACCAAAACAATAAAAGATGCTATCATCTAGCTGGAGAATCAAAGTTCTTTTTAAGGACTGATACCGTATTTTCAACTATTGTTAAAGGGCCATAGTTTTAGGGTTGTTGTTCTTATATAAAAATCTATGCACCACTTTGGAATTGGCTACATTTATAATTCTGCTTCAAGAAAATATTGAAAGGAGTTGTGATTCCCTACAGACATCCTCTATAAAATTCTAGAAATATGAAGCAACATCATACATGTATGATATAGACTCTACATCACATATCACTATGTTATTTTGCTTCATATTTCTGGAACAAATATTTCACGAGGCATGAGAAACTACATGAATAAAAATTAAGCTGGGCATTTGAGTGGCCTTGTTAAATATCTTTGGAGATGATCTGGAAAAGCTGATTCACAAAGATCTTGTCCTCTGGCTTCTAAACACTGCTTTGATGGAGCTAACTTAAAAATTAGAGAGAAATACAGCACTCAGAGTGGGAGAAGAAAGAATGCATTATTATTATTTTTTTTTGACAGATTCAAGGTATTTTTTAAAAAGATTCATGCAACTACTCTGCTCAAAAATTCTTACTGTGCTTATGGAAAATTTAACTTGTGACTCATTCATCCTAAGCAAAACCTACACTTTTGTCTGTCACTGTTCAGGCCTCATTTCCCCTGTGTCCTCTTTGTCTGTGGCCAATTTCCCCCCGCCAAGATTCTAAACCATGTCAAGTACTGACTGAAAAAAAACTCACCAAGCAAGCAGGCAAGCAAAACCTTTTTGTATCTTTTGTCCCCAGTCACTGCATGGATTGGGTGTTACCTATTCTAGAATGATTCAACAGCCCTGAAGAGGACCTGCTGAAGTTGATGTGAGGGCCTCTTAATCTAGTGCTGTCAACTTTCAGGGACCAACCAGGCATTTCAGGGGGTTGAACTCCTCAGGGAAAAAGTAACATCTCAATATGAAAGTCTAGAAACAAGAGAGCAGCTTATATTTTGCTTGGCTTGAATTAATACTATAATATAATAATGATTAGAAACATAGAAACATAGAACGTAGAAACAAAGTGAGTCAGAAGAGGCCTCCCAGGCCATCTAGTCTGATGCTCCTGCTGGCTCTGCTCATGAAATGCCTACCATGTGCATGACCAGCATATCTTGAACACCCTCACCAGTGCAGCTTCAACCACCTCCCATGGAAGCCCATTCCATACCATAAGGGTCCTAACAGATCCTTACCAACAGATCCCCTCAAAGTCTCCTCTTCTTCAAGCTGAAAAGACCCAGTTCTTTCAGTCTCACCTCAGACTGCTTCCCCCACAATCCAGCCACCATCCTTTTAGCCCCATGCTGTACCAATTTTAACCTGGCTATATCTTTTCTGTAATGTGAAGCCCAGAACTGAACACAATACTCCAGTTGTGGGCACACCAGAGTCATATAGAGTAGCAGTAATACCTCTCTTGATGTAGAAGCCATGCTTCTGGCTATGCAATCAAGAGTGGTGTTTGCCCTCTTGACTGCTGTGTTACACTGCTGACTCATGTTCAGCCTGCTGTTGACCAGTACCCCGAGATCCCTTTCCACAAGTGCTGCTCTTCAGCCACTTGTCTCCCATCCTGTACCTATCATATGTGTTCCTGGGTTCCAAGTGCAAGACCTTGCACTTATCTGCATTGAACACTATCCTGTTGTCTCCTGCATACTTCCACAGTTTGTCCAGATCCTTCTGATTCTGCAGTACCTGTTCCTCAGTTGTGACCACTGCCCCCATTTTAGTATTGTTTGTGAATTTAATCAGCACACTGGTCACCCCCTCTTCCAGGTCATTGATGAAAAGAGTGAACAGGTTTGGTCACAGGATAGAGCCATGAGGGGACCCTGCCCATCACTGGCCACCATCCCAATGATTCCCACTTGTAGTTACCTTCTGCTTCCGGTCGATCAACCATGCCCTAATCCATTGGATAACGTAATAGACTCCTCAATGTTGCAATCAGGATGTCATCCAGCACTTTGTCAAAGGCCTTGCTGAAATCTATGTAAACCACATCCATCACATCCCCTTGGTCTAAGCACCTTGAAAACTTGTCATAGAATTGCACAAGGTTTGTCTGGCAGGACCTGTTTTTGCAAAAGCCATGTTGCATGGTTGCCAATGTCCTTTCCTTATCCATGGTTTCTATATCTCTCCCCATTATGAGCCTCTCCATCATTTTTTCCAGAATGGACATAAGGCTAACTGGCCTGTAATTCCTCTACTTCCCTGCAGACAGGTGGTGGGTTCACTCAGGCCATCACCTGTCAGCAGATTTGTGTCGCTTGCAGAACCACAACAAAACAGTTTGTGGGAAGGGCAAAAGCAGAGGGGCCCAGATAACTTCTTCCTATTCCTCTGTTGTTGTTCTTTTAAAGCTTGAAATTCTGTTTTTATTCATAACTTCCTAATCCATGAGGCAACATTAAGTCTAACATTAACTAATGATGATGGTGATGGAGAAGAGTCAGTGTCTGATTCTGCTGCTGAAAGCAGGGGGGCGGGGTGAGGGTTAGCACTTGAAGCAGGCCCCAAATGTTGTTTGTACAGCCATTTTCTTTTTCCCAGAAGAAGAAAGTAAGTTTTGATTATTTTTTCTGTTTTGTTTTAGGTTTGATTTGTTTGGAACGGTGGCATTTTATTATGGTTTACTGTAAATTAGCAGAGCTACTCAGAAATATATTCAGAAAATGAACAAACAAAGGTTAAGGAGGGGGCAAGATGGCAAACAGGGAGCAGCTGTTGTAAAGAGCTCCCCTGGAAAACATTTCCTTATCTTTGGTCATTTTAATCCATAGTTTTAAATACTCCTCATCAGCTGCCCCATTGGAGACCTTAATATTTAGAAAGAGTTGGGAAAATTTCCGGGATGTTGCAATCCAAAATGGGAAAAATAAGAGACATCGTACACATTCCACAGCACAAGCCAGCTCCAAGCCCATGTAGCAGCTGAAAGTCACTTAGTGAGCAACCAGCAAACTTCTGTAAGTACTCGTACTCCCTCAAATCCCTCTGCTTTAGAGTGGGCCTTACAAGCAAAGATCAAGAGTCCATAACTTATAGATCTCTCCTCTTCAATAGAAGACAACTCTTTCTCCTCCAAACATACAGCTGCAATTCATTCTGCAACCGTACAATTAACACAGGATGAGAGTGTAAATACCAATCTGACAAAGAATGAAAATGTAACAGACCTTCTAACTAGACAATGTCTGCTGACAGCACAAACTGTTCTTTCTATTTTTGACCTGTTATCCACAGTTGAAACCAAAGTGGCCCTAAGTACACTGAAAATCAACCAAGTGACAATCCTGCAATAGTATCACCTTGTACCAAGGGTACTTTCCAAGCAGATAGCAGGGAACTCATGGACAATTCTGTCCTCACATCAAAGAAAAGAGAGAGCTACAGGCAGAGAAAGGTGATTATTCCTGTGGGAAAGGGTGAGACACAAACCTCCAATGGTCAGGCAGTTGAGGGAGAGAGTCCCCCAAACAGTAAACTCTGTTCGCAGCCAAAACAAGTCACTTTACAAATATCAAATAACAGAGTAAATGGAGGATTATGGAGTACAAAAAGAGCAATAATTCTATCTTTAAGACAGCTACTATGCTGTGAAAAGCAGTTGATTCATTTGCAGCAGGCTGAGAGGCTCCCATCTACCAGAGGCTGGGAACAAATCTTACTAAATTCAGACAACTCACAATTCCTAGTATGCAGTTTAAAATGAGGCCTTTTCTGTATACTTTTTCAATTTTCTTGAGAAGGGTGTTCTGTTTGAAGGAACCCCATCCACTTTTGGATCATTCCAGCCTCAGGAATGTCACTTTAAGGAAGAAATCTGACCATCCAATTCTAGATTACCTCAAGGAGAGTTCTTCCCCTGACAGATGCCTGTTCAAGCAAAAAGTTCAAACTACTTACCCCAAGGCAGTGTACAGATGACCTTTTGAAGAAAAACCTGATTAACTCCTTTAGATTCCCAGATTTAGAGCAAGCTGATATCATTAAAAGTCTGGATGAACTGAGAGAAACTCTAATGACATCGCATAAAGCTGCCAAACCATTAATTGATCTGGTTTTACCAACTACCCAAGCTAACTGTCATCACTCTGAGAAAAGATCTGCTGGTAAGGCAGCCCCCTCTTCAGGTCTATGGAGCCTTGAAATGCAAACTAGCAACATCATGTCTTCAAGAGCAAAGCCAAATTCTTCCACCCTGTTCCCTGCTGAAATAGAACTGCATCCAGAAACTGCAAAGGCCAAAAAGTAGAATGTTGCTGTTAGACAAAAGGAGGGCCCCAACCATCTAAAACCCTGGGAACCTCAACTTGCATTAGGTGATAGGTTGCACCAGAAACATGATATGAACAACTGTTGCCCAACATACCCAATAACTGATGCACATTCTAGCCTTCTAGGCAAAACTTCATCTCAGGAACTGCATGAGATTAGGACAACGGCAGTCTCGGAGGCTGAAATATCATCACCACCCAGGGTGGAGCCAAATTTTTTCAATTCCTTCAACCTCTCCAATGAATAATATTAACACAATACAACAATTTGCCAATGCTCATACTAAATGCCAACCATCACAAAAGTTAACAAGCTCCATACAGCAGAACAAGAATGGCAAAGAGAGACCAAACTATAATCAGTGTGTCTTCCTTAATACCAAAGGAGCTTTAGATCGCATCTCTTCCTTGGAGTGACTACATGAGTCATACCCTTCATTCACTGACCTTATTACCTTCTCAGGCACCTTCACTGATAATAAGCAAGGAAGTGTTACATCAGAATCATTATCCTTGCTCTCCTGAAACATGTCTGGGTGGGAAGTCAGAAAGAGAGACCCCGGCTTAATAAGTTACATCTCTCAATTTAACATTCTTATGTTTCAAGAGACATGGCCAGTAAAGGATCTCTACATTGAGGGTTACATGTCACTATCGCTCTCAGCAGTTCCTGGCACTGGACAAGGGACACATCATGCTGGGATGAGTATCCATATTTCAACCACCCTAAAAACTGAGATTATGTCAATAGACCCTCTTGAGAATTTCGCACAATCTCTTATTCTCAACTTTTCTGGGGGAAAAATGCTTCTCATTAAATTCTATATTCCTCCTAATATCCCTTGGCCAGAGATTATTGAAATCTGGGGAAAGTGGAGAACAATATCAATGCTATCCACTTACATTTTCCCACTGCCCATATTGTTACTTCAGGAGATTTCAATGCTAGGCTTGGTCTAAAAGACAATCAACTGTTTGTCAAATTCTCCAAAATTCCTCCCAATTCTCAGACTGTCCCTCCCTTCCTAAACAGGGAATCCAAAGACCACACTGGAGACTTCAGAGGCCTACAGATGCTACAGACATTTTACAAATTCTGAATGGCACTACTATCACAGACCACCCGGCAGAGTTTTCACATTGAGCAGGAACAAGGTCATCCTTGATTGATTATACAGTCATATCAAGGAACTTAGCTTCTTCAGTCCTCCAGTTTTATATTGACAACTGTCCTGAGAGTGATCATTGTCCTAATGTGCTGCTTTTGAAGCCCCTCAATGTCCCCTTTCTGAATACTTATCCTATTCCATGTGAAGATATCCTCAGGGGACAAGTACAAACAAAATGGACAGGTCAGATAAAGGACAAACTAACCCAAATGCTCTCCTCCAATGAGGTACTTGAACTTCATACAGTCATCTTGGATGACAGATCCACTGATCAGATTCTGCCATTGTATATACCCAGTTAATTCAACATCTCCAGGCAATCCTCTCAACCCATCCATCTGGTACTAAGCAGAACCAGAGCTCCTTTAACCAACCATGGTTTGATAGTGACTGCCATATGGCAAAAAAAAAAACAAAAAACAAGTCATCTCCTGTTTTAAGGAATGTAAAAGGGATCCTTTCTCCTACTCAATCCAAGGCTTCTACTCAAGAGGAAATACAAACAGCTATTACAGGCAAAGGAGAGGCAGGCCGTGAAACACTCCTGGAACCAAGTAATCCTTGCCACTCACTCTAGAAACTCAGCTTCTTTCTGGAAATGCATAACTCTTCAATCTTCTGCTTTTAAGCCACAACCTTTATCCTCGCTTCAGTCTAGGAAGACCATTTCAGGTTGCTATATGCACAGGAGGAACTGCCCTATCCAAAGAGGGAACTAGATTATGAAGTTCATCTGCTCCCCTCCTGGCTTCCTGTATCAGTCACTGAAATCACAAAGCTGATTAACCATCTGAAACCAAACAAAGCTCCTGGATATGATTTCATCTCAGCAGAGGTTATCCAAAACAATTTAGAATGGTGGGTACTTGTTCTGGCTTCCTTAGTCACCTATATTGACAAACATGTCTGAAGATGTTCCTGAGGATTGGGGCCTAGCCTTGGTGATTCCAATCTACAAAAAAGGACAAAGGGATCTACCCACCAATTTCTGCCCTATTAGCCTTCTTAGTACAGTCAGTAAACTTTACACTAGACACATGTATTATAGGCTTCAGGACTGGGTTATAACTGAAAATATTTTGGCTGATGAGCAGGCAGGTTTTAGAGAATGTTGCTCAATCATTGACCATGTGCTAACCCTTCAACATCTGGGTGAGAAATATACTTCTCGAGCACATTCTTCACTCTATGCAGGATTCATTGGCCTTAGACGTGCTTTTAACCTCATATCCAGATCTAAACTCTAGGAGAAACTGAACTCTTCTTCAATCAACAAAAGATTACTTGTGCTTATACATAAATTATATGAGAATTTCCAAGGTCACTGCACTAAAGAAATTGCAGTTAAGAGGGAGTGAGACAAGGATATATACTAGCCCCTCTGCTTTTCTATATATATAGAAAACTGTACAGCCCTTCCCTTCATCTGGCAAAACTAGGAAATAGACACATCTCTCCTCTTCTTTTAATTACTGTAAAGTTATTAGTACTGTATTTTTCTTATTTCTAACTAATTGTAATTCTGTGTTTTGTTTATTGGCTGGTCAATGACTGAATAAAGAATTGATTGATTGAACAAAAAAAGAACAAAAACATAAAGTACTTAAAAGCACTCAAAATGCTTCATATTCATGATCTTGTTATAATCCATGCAAGAATGATAGTAAACTAGTGTAAGTCCATAAGACAGTGATTTGACAGAAAGTTCTAAGCAGTTCTAAACAGTTCTAAACAAGTTCTAAGCATGTCGTGAGTGGAGCCAGCTAGAGACAGGAGTCAGACTAGATGGCCTGGGAGACCCCTCCTGACTTGCTCTGTTTCTATGTTTCTATACTGTTCTAAACACTAGATAGGGAAGGGACGTAGGTTTACCTGGATTTTAGCAAGGCCTTTGACAAAGTGCTGCATGATCCCCAGGTTGAGAAACTGAGGATTTTTGGGATAGACCAAAGCACTGTCCAATGGATTAGGGAATGGTTGATGGGCTAGAACCAGAGGGTAACTATTAGTTACGGCCACCTCCTTCTCCTGGCACCAATCTGGAGCTGGGAAACAGGTTCTTTCCACTTGGGGAGGTTGGGACTGATAAGGCCTTGGGGGACCAGCAGGACCCCCAGCCTGGGACGACAAGTGGCAAGGGGGCAGCTGCAGGAGAGGTGAGGGCCAGGGCATGGCCGCCCACCACCATCAGGAAGACAAGGTGGTGGGTGATTGTTGTTGGGGACTCCCTGCTGGGGGACACTGAGGTGGCAGTGTGCCGCCCCAGCCTTGAGACAAGGGAGGTTTGCTGCCAGCCGGGTGCACACATCTGGCATGTGAAGGACAGAGTGGAGCATCTTGTTCACTCCGGGGGTCACCAGCTGCTCCTGGTGATCCATGTGGGCACAAACGACATGGCCAGGGAGGATGTAGTCGGGATCACCAGGGACTTCAAGGCCTTGGGGAAGAAACTCAGGGAGTGAAAGGCCCAAGTGGCCTTCTCGTCAATCTTACCGTTCCGGGGATTTGGGCAAGGAAGGGACAGGAGGGTCTCTGAGGTGAACGACTGGCTTAGGGTGTGGTGCCAAAAGGAACGCTTTGGGTTCCTCAACCATGGCACTCGGTTTCTTGCCAATGGACTTCTGGCAAGGGATGGGTTACACCTCACGAGGATGGGGAAAAGGTCCTTTGGAGATGCTCTAGCGAGCTTCGTCCGGAAGACTTTAAACTGAGCTGGGGGAGGGGGGGTCAGACCCCCCCCCCCCGAAACGTGTCTGCACTGGACAAGTGTGGGGAGAGGATCAGGGCTCTGGGAGCAGGGTTTTAGAGATACTGCAGGGACTGACAGGACTCCTACAGAGAGGGGCCAGGTATCAGGGAGGATGGGAGGAAGGAGGAGGCTGGGAACTCCAAGGAAAGGAAGTGGTGGGAAGGAGTTGAGGTGAATGTACACCAATGCTAGGAGCATGGGTAATAAGCAGGAAGAGCTTGAAGCTCTCCTGGGAATAGGAGGGTATGACCTGGTGGAAATCACAGAACCTTGGTGGGATGAAAGGCAAGTCTGGAATGTAAACACAGAAGGGTATCACCTTTTTAGAAAGGACAGGAAGGGAAAGAGAGGTGGGGGTGTGGCTTTATATGTCAGGGAAGGGATAGGATGCAGTGAGATAGAATGCAACACAGATGGGGATTTGGTAGAGGCAGTCTGGGTGAAACATAGGGGTTTTGACAGGGAAAGAGACCTGACAGTGGGGATATGTTATCACCCTCCAGGTCACCTTGAGACCCTGGATGATGTCCTGACAGACCAGATTCTAAGGATATCTCGGGGGAGAGACACAGTGATTATGGGAGATTTCAATCTCCTGGATATTAGTTGGGAGACTCACTCAGCAGTGACAGCCAGGTCATGTTGCTTCCTAGAAGCTATAGAGGGAGGGTGTTTCACACAGAGGATCTGAGAGGCAACGAGGGGGGTAGGGGGACATCCTTAACTTGGTCTTGACCAATAGAGAGGAGCTGATAGATGAGGTACAGATTAGGGGAGCTCTGGATGCGAGGGATCACTCCATCCTTTGCTTTGAGATCAGGGGACTGGGGACATGCAGCAGGTCAAGCACTAGAAGCTGGGACTTCAAGAGGGCCAACTTTGGTCAACTGAAGGCCAGACTGGGGAAAGTCTCCTGGGATAGGTTACTGGAAGGTAAGTGAGTTGAGGTGGTGTGGATAGCACGCAAAAGGGAGGTTTTGGATTCACAAGCCTTGACGATACCTCTAGTCAGTAAGGTAGGGAGGTGGAGGAGAGTGCCGCCATGGATGCGAAAGGAGATGGTTAGAGGGATTAGATGAAAGAGGAACCTCCCTAGGAAATGGGTACTGGGGCAAATAGACAAAAGGGTATACCGGGAGGAGGAGGCCCGTTCCAGAAGGATTCTTCGCAAGGCTAAGGCTGATTACGAGCTGAGACTTGCCAAGAATATCAAGAGCAACAAAAAGGGCTTCTTTCAGCATGTAAAGAGGAAGGGGAGATAAGTGGTGGGACCACTAAATAAGGAGGAGGGAGATCCAGTGACATATGTGGGAACAGGCACGCTAAATGACTATTTTGCCTTTGTGTTCTCCCCACAGATTAGAGTCACCTCCCTTGAAGTGGAGAGGCTCCTCAGGGCATTGGACATTACAAATCTGCCAGGCCCTGATGGGTTACACTCGAGAGTACTTAGAGAGTTGGCAGGGGTTCTCTCACACCCGCTGGCCTCCATTTTTGAGGCCTCGTGGAGAACAGGTGACGTTCCAGAGGACTGGAGGGTGGAGTCAGTGGTCCCAATTTTCAAAAAGGATAGTAGAAGGGACATGGGGAATTATAGACCGGTTAGCCTTACGTCCATTGTAGGAAAAGCAATGGAAAGGCTCACAATAGAGAGAGATCTAGTGATGCTAGATAGGAAAAGGAGACTGACAGCCACACAACACGGCTTCCACAAAAACGGGTCCTGCCAGACAAACCTTGTGGAATTCTACAACAAGGTTTTGAGATGGCTAGATGGAGGGGATGCAGTGGATGTGGTATACCTGGATTTCAGCAAGGCCTTTGACAAAGTGCCCCATGATATCCTGGTGGAGAAACTGAGGAGTTTTGGGATACACCAAAGCAGTGTCTGGTAGATTAGAGTATGGTTGACTGACTGAAAGCAGAGGGTAACCATTAGTGGGGAATCATCGGGATGATGGCCAGTGACAAGTGGGGTCCCCCAGGGCTCTGTCCTGGGGCCAATCCTGTTTAATCATTTCATCAATGACATGGAAGAAGGGGTGAACAGTCTGCTGATCAAATTCACAGGCGACATTAAAACTGGAGCAGTGGCCACAACTGAGGAGCAGGTACTCCAGATTCAAAAGGATCTGGACAGAATGTGGAAGTGGGCAGGAGACAACCGGATGGCGTTCAATGTGGATAAGTGCAAGGTCTTGCACTTGGGGCATAGGAATAGATGTCATAAGTACAGGTTAGGTGACAAGTGGCTGAAGAACAGCAATTGTGAAAGGGACCTCGGGGTACTGGTTGACTGCAGGCTAAACATGAGTCAGCAGTGTGATGTGGTGGTCAAGAGGATGAACGCCACCCTTGGTTGCACAGCCAGAAGTGTGGCTTCTAGATCAATAGAGGTATTACTCCCACTCTATACGACTCTGGTACTGGAGTATTGTGCTCAGTTTTGAGCCCCTCATTACAGAAAGGATATAGCCAGGTTAGAGTCAGTGCAGCATAGGGCCACAAGGTTGGTGGCCGGTTTGCAGGGGATGGGGTATGAGGCGAGACTGAGGTAACTGGGTCTCTTCAGCCTGGAGAAGAGGAAACTCAGAGGGGATCTGTTGGTGACATACAGGTATGTGAGGGGATGTCACAAAGAAATGGGTAGAGACCTGTTCTCCCCTGAAGTGGAAGGCAGGACACACTCCAAACGGAGTCCTTGAATTCTTGAGTTAGGTCCTTGAGTTTCTTGCTCAGAGTTTCAAAGTCCTTCACGATTCCTCCCACCCTCTGCCTGGCTGTGTCATTCATCCCCACATGGATCAACAGAAGTGTCTGGTTGGAAAGAAAACACTCCAGTCTGTTTTTCACATTCTGGCTGACTGTGCCCAGCAGGCAGTAGACCTTCCTTGCCTCAAGGTCAGGGCTGCACATCACTTACTCAGTACACCTTTGAGTGAGTTTCCAGTGATCCATCAGATTGTGTATGATTGAGATTATATTCGGGACTGACCTGCCATTTAAAAGCAGCACTACCAAGCCAGAGAACAGGCTGATACAATTGCTTGAACTCTTCTGGCTGGGGGAAGAACTAGAAGATGGGGCAGAAGTTAAACATCTAACCCTTCTTCTTTTCAGGCACTTTTTCTTTTGTCCTTTTTGGGTACATACATATACATATATGATCAATGGCCTTGCACAAGTCTGCCTGCCCCCTATATATCACTGTCAAATTTGCCCTTTCTCAACACTTGGATGTTTACCACAAATGCCCAAACTTGATCAGAAACAGAGGTCAGACGTAAAGAGGTGTCATTTAATCACGTCAGAGGTTTTACACCAGATCAAATGAGTGGACCAACACCTGGCATTTCAGCTGTCTGGTCCACAAACTGCACAATCTCCCTGAAGGTGGCCTATTCCACTGGTTGTGGAATTCACTTTGAAGGGAATTCACATTGACCTCAACTTCTGGTATGAGCAGAATCAACATTCAAAGCTAGAGAACTCATTAACATTATAGATGCCTCTAACTAGTGATCTTTATCTTACTTCCTCTGCATCACAACCCTTTTGTGGATCATTCCTTTGTCATGGCAAAGGGGCTATAAGCGATGCCGTACAGAGCCACCCAAGATGGTCAGGTCATAGCAGAGAGCTCTGACAAAAGTTGATCCACTGGTGAAGGAAATGGCAACCCACTCCAGTATCCTTGCCATGAAAACCCCATGGACAGTACCAAAAAGCAAAAAGATATGACATTGGGAGATGAGCCCCTCAGGTTGGAAGGTGTCCAATGTTCTACTGGGGAAGAGCAGAGGGTTAGTACTAGTAGCTCCAGAAAAAATAAAGCAAATGGGTCAAAGTTGAAAGGACACTCAGTAGTGGATGTATCTGGTGGTGAAAGGAGAGTTCGATGCTGTAAAGGTCTATACTCCATAGGTACCTGGAATGTAAGATCTATGAATCAAGGTAAACTGGACATGGCTAAACAAGAGATGACAAGACTGAACATTGACATCTTAGGAACCAGCGAACTAAAATGGACAGGAATGGGTGAATTTAAATCAGATGACCATCAGGTATACTACTGTGGGCTAGAATCCCTCAGATTCCTCAGAAGAAATGGAGTAGCATTCATAGTCAATAAAAGAGTAGGAAAAGCAGTAGTGGGATACACTCTCCAAAATGACAGAATCATATCAGTGCGAATCCAAGGCAAACCATTCAACATCACAGTAGTCTAAGTCTATGCCCCAACCACTGAAGCCAAAGAGGCTGAAATGAAACTCAACATTAAGAAAACTAAGATCATGGCATCCAGTCCACTCACTTCCTGGCAGATAGATGAGGAAGAAATGGAGGTAGTGACAGATTTTATTTTCTTGGTCTGCAAGATCACTGCAGGTGGGGACTGCAGCCAAGAAATTAAAAGACGCTTGCTCCTGGGGAGGAAAGCTATGGCAAATCTATTTAGATAGCATACTATTTAGACAGCATACTAAAAAGCAGAGACATCATCTGCCCACAAAAGTGCATATAGTCAAGGCTATGGTTTTCCCAGTTTCAATGTTTGGCTGTGAATGTTGGACCAGAAGGAAGGCTGAGCGTTGAAGAGTTGAGGCCTTTGAATTGTGGTGCTGGAGGAGACTCCTGTGAGTCCTTTGGACTGCAAAGAGATCAAAGCAGTCGGGGAGATGAACCCTGATTGCTCTTTAGAAGGCCAGATACTGAAGATGAAACTTAAATACATTGGCCACCTAATGAAAAGGAAGAACTCCCTGGAGAAGAGCTTAATGCTGGGAACTATAGATGGCAAAAGAAGAAGGGGATGGCAGAGAATGAGGTGGCTAGATGGAGTCACTGAAGCAGTTGGTGGGGGGACGGTGGAGGACAGGAAGGCCTGATATACAAAAGGATGGAAATTTATTCATGCACATACATTCTCAGATTTTATTCATCTATTTCATTTGACCGGGAATATTTTTATCTTCTGTTTTGATGTTTTTTCATATTATTTTAATAAATCTATGACAATCATTTCTAGAAAAAAGCCCATATATTTCTCAGATATTTTTCTCTTGCTTGAACATTTACATGTAATTGCATACTGCATTTTACCTAGGTGATTGAGAACTGCAATCTACATAGTTCCAAAATAGATTGTTTATTTTATACTTACACAATAGAGTCAGGTTTATCAAAATGTTAAAGCAGGTTTATTTCCCCAGAAATGATAAATTAGTATTATTCAGATCTGCTACTTTTCCATAAGCTAAAGTGCATGCTAAATATGGAGTTTTCAAAACTTTCAACCAGTGGAAAAATATTGAAGATTACTTAGTCATTAACTTTATGTTTTTCTGAGCTATATGATAAAAATTTAAGAAGCCAGGTGCAGTTCTCCAGTGTTAAAATTTCTGCTTCAGCAATCTTCAGAAAGCATACACACCAAAAATATACACTCAGCGTTACATAAAGTAAATTAGATATCTCTTCACACCCCTTGACTGTCTTACTGTGATTACCACAATCACTAAATAGTTTTGTTATTTATTTGCAAAAAAGCGTTCGGCACTTTGCAACCCCATGGACAACTTTCCTCCAGGCTCTCCTGTCCTCCACCATCCACTGGAGTCCACTAAGCCCCACCCCCAGTGACCCCATCCAGCCACCTAAACTTCTGATGTCCTCTTCTTCTATTGCCCTCAATCATTCCCAGCATCAGGGTCTCCTCCAAAGAGTTCCAGCTTCTCATTAGGTGGCCAAAGTGTTTGACCTTCAGCTTCAGTATCTATCCTAAAAACAGTCAGGGTTGGTTTCCTTTAGGATTGACTGATCTGATTTCTTTGCAGTCCAAGGGGCTCCCAGGAGTCACACCACAATTCAAAAGTGTCAGTTTTTCAATGCTCAGCCTTTCTTATGGTCCAGCTCTCACAGCCATATGTTACAACTGAGAAAACCATAGCTTTGACTATATGAACTTTTGTCGGCAGGGTGATGTCTCTGCTCTTTAGTATGCTGTCTAGATGTGCCATAGCTTTCTTCCCAAGGTGCAAGCATCTTTTAATTTTTTGGCTGCTGTCACCATCTGCAGTGATCCTGGAGCACAAGAAAATAAAATCTGTCACTACCTCCATTTCTTCCCCATCTATTTGCCAGGTAGTGAGAGGACTGGATGCCATGATCTTAGTTTTCTTAATGTTGAGTTTCAAGCCAACTTTTGTGCTCTCCTCCTTCACCTGCATCAAGAGGCTCTTGAGTTCCTCTTCACTTTCTGCCATTAGAGTGGTATCATCTGTATATCTGAGGTTGTTGGTCTTTCTCCTGCCAATCTTAATTCCTACTTCTGATGCATCTAGCCTGGCCTTTTGCATGATGTTCTCTGTGCATAATAGGCAGGGCGACAGTACTCCTTTCCCAATTTTGAATGAATCAGTTGTTCCATGTCTAGTTCTAACTGTTGCTCCTTGAACCACATACAGGTTTCTCAAGAGACAAATAAGGTGATCTGGTACCCCCATCTCTTTAAGAACTTGCCACTATTTGTTGTTATCCACATAGTGAAAGGCTTTGGTGTACTCAATGAAGCAGAAGTAGATGTTTTTCTGGAGCTCCCTAGTTTTCTCCATGATCCAGCATATGTTGGGAATTTGATCTCTACTTCCTCTGCCTTTTCGAACCCCACTTGAACTTCTGGTAGTTATTGGTCCACATCCTGCTGATGCCTAGCTTGTAGTTTTGCTTTGCTAGTGTGTGAAATAGGCATAATTGTATGGTAGTTTGAATATCCTTTGGTGTTGCCTTTCTGTGGGATTAGAATGTAAACTGACCTGTTTTCTGGCATATTTAGTGTAGCATTTTAACTGCATCATCTTTTAGGATTTTGAATAGCCCAGCAGGAGCACCATTGCCTACACTAGCTTTTTTGTTGCTAAGACTTCCTAAGACCCATATGACTTCACACTCCAGGATGTCTGGCTCAAGGTCAGTGACCACCCCATTGTGATTATCAGGGATGTTAAGATGTTTCTTGTACAGTTCTTCTGTGTAATCTTGCCACCAACATGACCACTGTGTTCTCTTGACAGAATTCTGCTAACCCTTGCCCTGCTTCATTTTGTACTCCAAGGCCAAACTTGTCTGTCATTCTGGTTATCTGTTGACTTCCTACTTTAGCATTCCAATCCCCCATGATGATAAGGACATCATTTTTTGGTGTCATTTCTAGAATGTGTTGAAGGTCTTCATAGAACTGGTGAACTTCAGCTTCTTTGGCTTCAGTTGTTGGGACATAGACTTGGACTACTGTGATGTTGAATAGTTTATCTTGGATTTGAAGTGAGATCATTTTGTCATTTTCCGGTACTGCATTTATTTGTTTGTTTGTTTGTTTGTTTGTTTAAAGCTTTTATAAACCATCCCTATATTAGTGTCTCAGGATGGTTTACAACAAACAACAAGAAAAATAGAAATCATAAATAGGACAGCATGCAATATAAAATACATTAATTAGACATTAAAATAATAGGAGAATAAAAAGGGTTTTGCCTGGTGCCTAAAAAAAAAGAAGCGTTTTTCCTGGCAGTTCTATTCTGGACCAACTGAAGTATCCAGACTGTCTTCAAGTGCTGCCCCAGTTGAGAAGTTATCAGAGCATGGGTCACCATTGCTAGGCATTGCTCAACCAGGTAAGGGTGCATGTGGTAAATCAGCAAAGCTGAAGAAAAGTGCTCCTTACCACCGCTGCCAGAGACAGCTCTGCATTGAGGAGCAACATAGTTAGCATGAAATTTGTGGTTACCCATGGCATGAAATACAATCCCCAGATGTTTGAAGGATTTAACTTGCTGTTTTAGGTGGTTATTTAGTTACCAAACATGCATCTTAGGGCGCTTGGCAAAAATCATGACTTTGGTTTTAAAGCAGTTAATTTCCAAACTTTCTTCTTGGCTATGCTAGTGTATGGAGTGCCCTTTTCAGGCCTATCTGAGTTTGAGAAAGCAGCACAGTATCATCTGCATACAAAAGAACAGAGATGTGTCTGTTTCCCAATTTTGGCAAATGAAGGGAAGGACCATTCAGTTGCTCAATAAGAGAATCAATGTATATATTAAAAAGCAGAGGGGCTAGTATTCATCCTTGTCTCACTCCCCACTTAACTAGGATTTTTTTTACTGCAGTGTCCTTGGGTGTTGCATCACACCTTCAACTGAAAATTCTTGTATAGTTTGTATATGAGCACAAGTAATCTTTTATCAGTTGAGGAAGAGTTCAGTTTCTCCCAGAGTTTGATCTGGGGATAAGGTCAAAAGCACATTTACCATCAATAAATGCTGCATAGAGTGATGAACATGGTCCAGAAGAGTATTTCTCTACCAGTGTTGAAGGGTTAGAGTGTGGTCAATGATAAAGCAGTCTTCCCTAAAGCCAGCCTGCTTGTCAGCCAAAATATTTATTTATTTATTAAAAAAAATATATACCACCCCTCACCAAAGTGTTGGGATGGTTTAACAATACAAAATGTAAAATATAACACAGCATCCTATTCTCATTCTTCTGATACATTTTAGAACTGTGCACAACAATGCAGACATTTTTTAAAAATCATAGAAAAGGTATATATTTTCACAAACTTGCACAAAAATACATTTACCCTAGCCCTTCCCATGGCATAAGGCACATTGCTATGTCTTTGTACCTTAGAAGCCCATGCATAGGCATGGACTGTCTAACCTGAGCCTGCATGTAGACTTTCCAGATGTAGACAGTTCAAAGAAATATGTGGACAATTAATAATCAGCAGCATGCCTTCAGTCCAATGAAGCTGAGATCTGAAGATGTCAGCCAGAAGAAGTTTAAAGTAAGTTTGGGTGTGGTTGTAACAGGGGCAAACAATCGCAAAAGCAACAGCAGCACTTTGATAGTCAGAACAAGGGGAAAAAGGAGGTCAGTAGTCTTGGCATAAGCCTTTCAGGTTTTAAAGAAGAAATACATACCGTAACTTCCAAATTATAAATTGAGCATTAAATAATCTCTTCCCACAAAATAACAGTCCTTTTATAAATTAATTCATTAATAGATGCAAAAGAGAATGTGTATACTCATAATGGAGTAAGAAAACTGCCAGAAAGCATTAATATGCCATTAGGCATTTGAAAGTACATTTACCTTAATTTACATTAATGGAAAGAGAAATGGCTTTTTAATTTATCACTATACAAATAAAGAAAGTAAACCCATCAATAAGTTCAATTAACACATTATTTACTGGTTATATAATGCATGAAATATAGGCTACTGCTCTTTATGGAAAGCTGAAATTAATGGTCTAAGCATCTTTCCCACATAAAATTATGTGATGGCAATGTCAATTTTTGGGTATGTTTAAAATAATATGGTGATGGTTCCTTCTGAAATGAAATATTTAAGGAAACATGTTCCTAGGTGATTAATAATAAAAACTATTAATGTGGACAATATAAAGGAACATCTACTCCAAGGAACCATCATATCTAATGTTCTGTTCACATAGCATCCAACCAGATATTCACAGAAAACTCATAAACGGGAAGCAAATTTAAAAACATTGTTCTGTGCATGTTTTCTAGCAGCTATTATACACAGACATGTACATTCTCTTTCGGATACTGGGGGTACCCTATAGCAACCAGAACTATTAGCCATTCCATGGTTTTTTCAATCCCCTTTAAAAGCAATTCAAAACTGGTGGCCATCACTTCATAACTATGTACTGTGTGTAAAGGTACTTCCTTTGTCATGAATCATCCACTAATCAGAGTAATGGGATGACTCCAGGTTCTACTGGTATGAGAAAGTGAGAAAAAAGGTCTCACTCTCACACAAATAAATTCAATTTTTTAACTATGTGCTTTCTGTGTGAAAGACTATATTAAAAAGTAAGCTGATTCATATGCATTGAAGTGGTACTGCAGCCTAAGATTCCCAAAAGTGAAGAATCACAAAATCTCTCTCTCTCTCTCTCTCTCTCTGTGTGTGTGTGTGTGTGTGAGAGAGAGAGAGAGAGAGAGAGAGAGAGAGTCACTTTTTAATGAATGTCCTCAGATGAGAGGACTGTACACAATTTGAGAATTTTGGGTATGCATATTCTGGGCTTGCCAGAACTAGGGCTCTAGTAAAAGGGAGTATGCCTCCTTAAATTTTCAGATCACTTCTAAAGAGCATGAAATAAAGTGCCCTTTTCACTGAGGCCTTAAACAGAGTCCTTGTCCCTAGTTAAGAAATGCCAATTTGGAAAAATATTCTCTGAAATGCAAGCAGGAGGAAGAGTTAAACATAGAAGTTTTAAGTGGCCATTCATCATTTCACTTTGCTTGGCATACTAAATCTTAATAGAACAATAGTCTTGCCTGCAAATACCACTCACTGCCCAGCTTTGGTCTTTGACTGCACATCTTATTACCATCAGATGAAGACCATCCTGCCAAGCCAAGCCAAGCCCCAAAAAACAAGTCAGCACTTTTTATGCCTGCTTCCAGGTTTTTTCATGTTCTTGTTGCAGCAATTGTAAGAAAGATAGTGACATGCAAAACAACCATGCAGGAATGCTCATTCTCTCTCTCTCTCTCTCTCTCTCTGTTACTATTCCACATGTCCAATTGATAGAAATGGCAGTGCTATCTGTTAGGTGACAGGATTAATTTCCCTGTGGAAATAAATAATGTCTTGCGAGCCAACATTTTATCGACTTGCATCAGCAACTCTCCTCCTCTAGGCCAGGCATCCTGTGATTATGTTGGACCTACTAATGCAGTGTTCGATTTTCATAACCTTTATGATAAGACAGAAATATATGCTCCTTCAACAGCAAAGGCACAGGTCTTCTGAGATTCTTTACTATATCTGTGTCACTCACAGAATTATATATTTCCTAAACAAAGGAAAGGGGAAGCAGTGGCACAGTGGCTTAATGCTACTGGAGTCATCAGCCAGAAATGGTTGGCACTCCAGCAGTTAGAGCCCAGCCCCTGCCAGATGGAGTGATTTCCTGTCATTCACCCCTAGCTCCTAGCCAACCCAGCAGTTTGAAAGCATGTAGATAAATAGGTGTGATACTTGGTGGGAAGGGAACAGCACTTCATGACGTCATGCTGGCCACATGACTGCAGGATCATCCTTTGGACAGTGCTGGTGCTTGACCTTAGAAATGGAGATGAGAACCACCCCGTATTAGCCACTGGCTAAGCAGGGTAAAATCTGCAAGGGATCCTTTTAAACAAAGAAAAAGTATTTCTTCATGCATATGTTCACCAGTCCAAGGAAGATAGAAAAAGTAGCTTTGCTGATCACTGGAGGATGTGCATACAGTCACACTTGGGGTGCAAGTAGGGTTTGGAGGTAACTCTGTTTTGGTTCGCTTTTTATACATTTGGGAGAATGTATACAATTCTGCGACTGGCAAGTTAAGTGCTCTGCCCTGCCCCTCCCCTGTGGATGCCCCCCCACTCTTGAGCTCTTCTCTCATAGGCGTCATTGTATGTGGGGGGCAGGCAAAATGCACAGGTGCTGGGGAGCGTAGGACAGTGAGGGGAGGAGCCAGGTGCAGGTTTTTTTCTCAGCAGTGGCAGCTTCACCCAGGTCCCTCACAGCAGGTGTTTGATTCAGGGACCTGATTCATTTCAAGACCAAGTAGTCTTCTGATCATCCATCACTAGTGGGTTGCATATACTACAATAACTTTATTTTAAAGATAGTATAATATGTTTTTCACATGGGTTTCACTTGAAATGTGAATTTTCAATGCAAAGCTAGAGTGTCATGCTGAACACTATTATTTTGACATCTTATTTTTTTCTTGTTGTTTACTTAATAGCAGGTTTCAGATGAAGCAACCTTTTATTTCCTCAAAAAGAAAATGGAGCATCAGTAAGATTGCTGCTACCAGCAGTAGGATACAATTAACCAAGTGATGACTCAATGGAAGAATAATGTCAGAGAAAGTAGGGCGTGGGAGAGTTATTTTAAGACTGTGAGACAATTTTATGCAAAAAGCTTGTACAGAAGCTAATGATTCCATTAGCCACTGACAATATCCTCAATTTTCTTTCCTTTTCTCTCATTTTATGCTTAAATGATCAACCAGAATAAATGATGTGCAAGAAAGAACTGTTTTGTTCCTTTGCTTTCAGGGGGATGCTACACTCACTGCCATACTGTTCTTTCTTTTCAGTCACGCTACCATTCATCACCACTAGAATGAAATCCATAACATCACTTCTTCACTATTACGTAGAGCATCATTGCTCCAGTCTCCTCCCTCTTATGCCTCTTCAAAGTGCTTTTACTTTATTCCATGAATATATCATCAAATGGGCCCTGAGTTTTCATGCTCATGAATTAGCCAAATGCATAACTTGCTGAAGGCAGAATTCCATGCAAATCACCAATCTGCATTATTGAGGCTGAATTCATTTGGAATGCCCATAACCCTCCAAAGTTGGAAGATCAAAAGCATTCCATGCAGAATAGGATAGGTAGGAGGAACAGGGTGTGTTCCTCCTATACTTCAAAACACTTTAATGGGCATTTTTTGGCCTTCTATGTGCAGTGCCGCAGACAAAAGGGGAAGGAAGCCAACGTACTGCCTGGATACTTTGTATCTTACTGATGATCTGCATTCAAATTAGCCCAAATTGAATGGCTAACTGCATACAGTTCTGCCTTTAATCTCAATTCTGAAGCAACCTCATTTCACCCAGCTAGAAGTTCCCGGGCCTCTGTCCATCTTTGAAGAACTGATTGCACTGCATTCAGATATTGTAGGACAACATGACTTGTCTTGGTAGGTCATAAATTTCATGATATTTGTCCTAGATGGAAGATTGGCTGTGTTCCTGAACATATGTATTTTAACCAACCACTCAGTGTATTTCAGCAGCTGTCATCTCACATAGAATTTCTAATGAAGATCTGTTAATTGCATATTCTATTTTTAACCAAGAAGTGATTGCATGCTGGGGTAATTTGCCAGTATCTTCTACAAAATGATGAAATGAGAGTTGAACTGAACTGCTAAGTGAGCATGTGGGTTTTTTTGTTTTTGTTTTAAATAAGTTTTATTTGAAATTATAATCCTAAAAAAAACAAACAAAAAGAAAACTACAAACAACATCCATCATCAAAAACATCGAGCCCACTGGGTCAGCCCCCACATCCCTCTTTTTCCATTTATGATAACTTAAAAACATATTTAAATCTAAGCCAAGTCCCATATCTCTAGCCAATAATAAAAAGGTTCCCACGTTTGATAGAAGTCAGTATCTTCTTTCTCCTTCAGTGATAAAGTCAGTCTATCCATTTCTGCACAGTCCAGAATCCTTTTTAGAATCAGTTCATCGGTGGGTAGTTCCTCACTTTTCCAGTGTTGAGCAAATGCAATCCTCGCCGCAGTGATTACATGTAAAATCAAATACATTTCTTGTTTACTAATGTCCTCCGATATAATGCCTAATAAAAAAAACTTCAGGTTTAAAAGCTAAGGATTTTTGTAACATTTCCTCGAGCCATTTATGTATTTTAATCCAATACTTTTTCACATTATCATAAGTGGTAAAAAGTACCCAATTTATGTTTGCATTTCCAACATCCATTTGACATATTTGGAAAAATCTTAGCTAATCTATTTGGAGACAGATACCATCTATAAAACATACAAGTTGTCTTTATATGAAGTTGCTAATGTTACCTTAATATTTCTCTCCCACAGCTTTTGACACTTTTCTAATTCAATATTATATCCAAAATTTTGTGCCCACGTTATCATAGTTTCCTCAACCTGTTCATCTTCCATTTTCCTATCAAGTAAGAAGTCATATAATCTTTTAATCATTTTCTCATCTGATTTAAGCATCACTTGATCAAACGCTGTTAATTCCTTATAAAAACCCCACACTTTACAATCTTTAGCAAATCTCGATTGTATCTGCACCTTTTGCCACCAAGAAATATTAGATCCCTTTTCTTGTGTCTCTTGATTCAATTTCAGGCCTCCATCCTTATCCAAAATATCATCATATCTTATAATCCCTTCAAAATTCAATGCATTAGGATACACAAAAGCTTCCATGGGTGAAAGCCATCTTGGTAATTTATCACACAGTTTTATCTTTAACTTTTCCCACACTGACATTAATGATTTTCTAATATAGTGACTTAAAAAAGAGCCATATGACTTAGCCTTCTCATATCACATATAAGCGTGCCAGTCCATTTGCAAATCATGCCCTCAAGATACAAAATGCTCTTATTTCTTAAAGTTATCCATTCTTTTAGCCATGTTGAAACAGAAGCTTGATAATACAACATCCAATCAGGGAGACCAAAACCCCCATTCTCTTTAGCTTCCTGAAGTATTTTTAATTTAATCCTTGGTTTCTTCTTTCTCCATATAAATCTTGAAATTTGAAACTTTAAATCCTAAAAAAAATTCTATCAATTTTTATGGGAATCATTTGAAATAAAAACAAAAGGTTTGGTAATATATTTATTTTAACTAGTGCTATTCTTCTCATCAAAGATAATTGCAAATTAGCCCATTTTTCTAGGTCACTCTTAATATTCTTCAATAGTTTATCATAATTGTCTTCTTTCAGAGTACTACACTTAGCAGTAAGATAAATTCCCAAATACTTAACCTTTTTGACAATTTGCAAATCTACTTGTTTCTGCAGAATTTTTCTCTGGTCTTGTGTAAAATTTTTAACTAACAGTTTCATCTTTTCTCTATTTATTTTCATCCCCGTAGAGAGGTTTCTTCAGTTTTATTTATTTGAAAGAATACTTGCATTTCCTTATTTATCTCTTCTATAATTTTTTTAATCCTTTAATAATGCTTTATTTAAGCTCCATCTGGGTGTCATTGCTGTTCCTCTCAGTGATATAGCTATAGGGTTGTGATCCTCCCAAACATTTGCCTCTATTTCAGCTTCTAGCAAGTCTGGTACTAAGTCTGGGGTTATCCATACCATATCAATTCTAGACCATGACCTATGTCTATTTGAGTAAAAAGAATATTTAGCAGAGGTTGGATTTTTATGCCTCCAAGCATCTATCAATCTGAGTTCTTCAATCATATTAGAACAAGACTTTGGGAATATCCTCCTGCCCTTTTTTCCCTTACTCTTATGGTCCATTTTCTTGTCCACAATTGCATTGAAATCTCCCATTACACAAACAGCCTGGTAGCCCACTTGTAAGAGTAGAGTATGTAATTTTTGGTAAAACATTTCCTGATGGTCGTTTGGGGCATATATTGCCACTAAAAGCACCTTTTTAAGTTTCATTGTGATTTCAACCATCAGAATCCTACTGTCCTCATCAGCTAGTATATATTTAGGGTCTAGTTTTTCCTTAATTAAGAGTATATACTTATCTACTTATTATTTGCCTTTATACTTCTACCTTTTTTCTTTTCCTTTGGTTCCAGTGTGTGTACTTCTTGTTGTGAGTCAGTATTCACTATTTCTCCTTCCTCAGAATGATACATTGTTAATTCCATTGATTCAGCACCTTCCCCTCCTTTGTTTGAAGCACCGGGGTTCTTCCTCTTCAAGCATACTTCTAAATTTTTCATAGAACTGTTGTGCCTTAAAAATCGAGTCCAATTTATATCTTGTAGAGTTCCAAATGAAAAATATTCCTTCTGGAGTTAGCCACATAAACATAATCTCTTTCTTAATCAACTTTGTAGTAAGGAATGAGTATTTCTTTCATCCTTCTCTAATCCTCCATGGTATTTACTTCAGAACTGTCACCTCATGACAATCATCCACCTTTAAAGGTTTCTCACATATGGCCCTCAAAACATTGTCACTTATAGACCTTAGAGCAAATTTGACATGGACTTCCCTCGGAAGTTTGTTTTAGGTCCAGTTAACTCTGTAAATAAGATCAATCCCTGCTCCGAGCTCTTCATTTTCTATTTCTAACAGCTCTGCCAGCATGTTAATCATTACATCTCACAAATCTTCATTCTTTCCTTTAGGTATATTCTGAAATCTTAAGTAGTTAGATCCCTTCTCCATCTCTAGTATGGCAAGCGAATCCCATAGTGACTTGTTTGTTTGCTCAATTAATTGTGTTTCTTTATCTACCATTTCCAGTTTTCCATGTGCTTGTTGTATTTTTTGTGTATTCTGTTCAGTTTTAAGTCAAACGTCTGCCAATTGGGTTTATACTTCCTTAATAGAATGATCCAATTTGTCAAGACGTTCTCTTTGCTCAGTTGAGAAGCTTTCCTGTCGTGTTGACATCACCTCTTGGGATGCTTGCAAAGCTGTTAAGGATGTATGTATCGCCTGAAGCATCATTTGTAGCTCTTTTTGATATTTTTCAACATCTGCTGCTTTAGGATGGTGGGTTGGACTCTGAGCAACTGATGTAGGTGTTGAAGAGGAGGAAGAATGTATTTTTTTTCATGATGATAGTAATTTTTTGCCAAAAATTACAAGATAACAGCAGAGAAATAGAGAAGGGAAAAAAGAGAGAAGGAACTTGCTATAAATCCAATAGCCACAGGGTGGCAGCAAAGGGCTATTTTGTCTTTTTAAATGATGTCACAACAACAACATCAAAAACACAGGTTTGTTTTTCTTGGCACAAGAATTATTTTCAAGAAGGACTGTGACAACAAAGAAACAGGATCCAAAAAAAAAAAAAAAAAAAAGGCCTCTCCACAAGTAAGTTTTGGCCTTCTATCACTTAATTCCACAGTAATTATTTATTTTGATTCTTCATCCTTGGGGAGGTTAGAAAAAAGAGGTCTTTCTCTTCAGCCTCAAACTTTCCAAAAAAGCCTCAATTCCTCTCCCCCATATCAGTCACTGCTTAGAACTCTGTGTGTGTGTGGGGGGGGGGGGGAATTCCTCCCTCCTTCAAAGGGGCTTTCCTTTCTTCTTTATGCCAATTAGTACAGTTGCAGTTTTTTTCATGGGTAGTATTGAAGAAAAAAAAAAATAAAAATGCTCACCCAGCAGGTCCTATGAACTTCTAGCTATTCTTCTATGCTATTATCTGGTCATCTATGACTTGCAGGAAGCTGATCTCTCCTCTGTGCTGTTCGGTTGAGAAAAGCCTGAATTTCTCCCAGTAAATGCAGAGCTGCCGCCTCACACCAATCAGAAGAATGCTCGGACAGTCTAATTTTTGCCCTGACAGGGCTTGGATGAGCCTCCCACGGCTCACTGCCGAACAGATACCGGTGTGATAATGGGAGCCCCCGCTCTTCACAGCCGTCTCGCCACGATGCCAACTGGAAGTCCTGTTTTTGTTTTGTTTTAAAGCAATGTTGGATTTATTTATTTACTTTACATTTTCTTAACAATTTACTGTAAAGACACTCTCGGTTTGCAACTCCAATGGAACCTTTGCCATGTTATCTTCATTGCCTAATTTAGTTAATCATGTGTACTCCCAATGCTGATATTGTTTCACAGTATATCACATGTTTCCCTAATCCAGCAATGTCTTTGAGTAATACAGGTTACACTAGAGCTATAGCATCAGCTAATTCTTCTTTGTACCAGCATCAATATGGTAGCATATACATATGGTCATGACTACTTTAGATCTGATATTTGTGGCAAGGTAGGAAGAGAGGGAACTGAAAATGGAGGGCCTTTGTTGTAATGAGCAGACTGTTTTCTGATGAGACTTGGGTATAGAGTAGCAATTGCCCTGCACAGACAGGTGATCTAGTGGGACCACTTGCAACTAGAGCCTGATGAAATCTGCAGGATTCTTTCAAGCCCTAAAGGGGTTTTTACTTTTACTTGGTGTAACTGGAAGTCCAGTTGAAAATAGAAATTACCGTATTTTTCGCTCTATAAGACGCACCTGACCATAAGACGCACCTAGTTTTTAGAGGAGGAAAACAAGAAAACTATGGGATGTATTGGGATCTCTTAATCCCAGTTGCTTTACTCTCATGTGCCTCTAGCATACTGTGTGCATGACCCCCCATCCCCCACAGACTGTGCATGTAACTGTTAGGGGATGAAAACATCTTGTATAGAATCCATCTCTGCAGTCCCTTCAATGCCACATGTATTTCCTGTAAGTCTGAATAAACTGTAAATATTCTTTTGATTGCACACCCCCAGCATACCTGCTCTCTCTGGTTTTTCTTGCCTCTATCTTAGACAGAGAAGGTGAGCAATGAGGAGAGACCTAAATTCAATCCTCCAACTTTTCTCTCTCTCTTTTTTTCATATTTAAAAGTGATGCTTAAGAAACTCGAGCTGCATCTACGCATCCTTTTGAGTCGAGAGAAATGTTCACTCAGTGGTCTCTTGTGTGTCATTTCTTCCTCTGGGCCAAGGGCATGAAAATCTAACATTTGCACAGTTGCAGAGATCACTATAATAATTGTGTTTCTTGTATCCTCAATTGGGAAGGGAACTTTATATCCACATTGTTTTTGTTAAGCATTTAGAAGTCCCAGTTAATTATCCATGAGGTATTAAAAGGCCCAACCCTTGAAAGACAAAGCTGAATTGTG